>CM077228.1:7837885-8037885 GCA_039654775.1 Spinibarbus caldwelli | reverse complement strand
ACCACCCATGGCGCCCGTGGCTTCCTCTCGGCCGTCTGCTATAAGGTGCACCCGCATGCCGTCCATCACGAACTCCTCACCGGGGAGCAGTGTTGGTCTCAAAAGCTTGGGCTGGAGTCAGAGAGACAGAAAGAGAAAAATAAAGAGGAAACAGAGAGACAGGGCAAGCAAAGTCAGTATATATCATGAACGAGTTGCTCAAATATGAAATTCATACCACTTCATTGCAAACATGCAGAATGCTTCAAGAGATCAAGAACTGGAGGAAATTGATCAATCATATCTCAAAACACATAGCAAAGGTGCATTTCCTCTCTGTCAGCTTGACATTTCTTGAGCATGTAAACACACTTTTAGTCTAATGAACTAAATTCATCAGAAAGCTTCAGGTCAACATGAAACTGAATCTGTAATGTGATTTATTTCAGAGTAAAACAGGATATTCTATTAAGTGTGACTTTATCCACTGGGAACTGATTAGATCATGAAATGAGGGTGTTACATAAGATCACAAAAGTAATGCTTCGTTATCAAATTATTATTATTTTCTATTATTGCAAAATATATTAACAAAAACTTAAATTACTTTTTTTTAAATATATGTCCTAATTTTTTTCAATTAAATTAACTTTTTTAATAAATTGCCTGAATTTAATTTTTTTTAAATGTAAATTACCATTTTTTAATCTAATTAAAATTTTGTAAAAAAATAAAATACCTCTTTTTTTACTTAAATTAAATTTTTTAATTAAATTATTAATAAATAAATTTTTAAATTATAATATTTTAGAAAAACATTTTTACAATTATTTAAATAAATTACCTGAATTTAATTACTGATTTTTAAAAAATGTAAATTACATTTTTTTTTAACAAAATTAAAAAAAAAAAATTAAAATACATCTTTGTTTACTTAAATTACAATTTTTTTATTTAATTATTAATAAATAAGTTATTTTAAAATTACAATATTTTAGAAAGACTTTGTTAACAAAACAGTATGTAATCTTTGGATGAAAGATTACAAAAGAAACATTTTATATAATGTGCCCTGATGAATCATGCACAATAGGACAGTTTACATGCATTACAAAGTAAACAGGGTTAATTTCAACTTCATGTTGACTGGGATACTTGAATAAGTGTATTTATAATTTGGATGTAAAACATTCTGTCCCACAGTTCTTCGAAATTTAATTTCATATGTCCAGAAATGCCAGAAGCAACATTTTCATCTGGGAAAAATAGCCTATGTTTATACCACTGAGCATTTTTCCCAAATAAACAAATGTATTACGAGTCAAAAAAAAACAGTGAAGCGAAGCCAATTTCTCCATCTAGACCCAAACACTCTCTAGACGCTTATGCAAGAGCACGATTCATCACATTCAGTGCTCATGAGCATCTACTGTCTTCCAGAGAAATGTGTTCTTGTAATGGGAAGTGATCTTGAGTACATCTGTCTAGCGCTGTACAGCAGGTGGGCTCCATTCACACTCTTGTTTGATTTCTTGGGAAAGTGTTCAATGCTGGCGTCCCGTGACAGCACTGGTTGCTAGGCACTGAGTGATCAAAGATGCATGACTGCTTCTCCAGCACAGAGTACTTTTCTTTAGAACTCAGTAGAGTGAAAATAGAGTCAAAAAACACGGCAAGGTCTTTATCACACTTCACTGCAATGTTCTGCCATTATGCTTAAATGAGTAGTTCAAGATGAGTAAATTTGCTCATGTTGTTCCAACCCCATTTGACTTCCTTTCTTCCATGGAAAACAAAAGTAGTAGTTTATTTAGCAGGTGTTCTTTTCTATAACGGTAAATAAATAAAATATAAATAAGCAAATAATTAAATAAATAAAATGAAGTCAACCAGATGTGGAACGACATGAGGGTGTGTAAATCTAAATAATTTACTATACCATGATAAAATAAAATAAAATAAAATAAAATGTTTGGAAGGACATGAGCATGAGCAAATAAATATAACTTTCATTTTAGGGTGAAGATAATTTTTCTTTTAATTAAAAGAAACAAAGTCAAATATATCTGGAATGACATGAGGGAGCGTAAATGAAGATAATTTATAAAAAAAATAAATTAAATAAAATGTTTGAAAGGAGATGAGCATGGATAAATAAATATAACTTTCGTTTTAGGGTGAATTAATAATTTTAGGGTGAAGATCATTTTTGATTAAATTAAGGTGAATAAAAAATAAATTATTTCAAAAGTAATAAAATAATTAATTAAAAGAAAGTCAAACATATCTGAAATGACATGAGGGAGAGTAAACGCAAAAATAAAATAAAATTAAATTAAATAAACAAAATTAAATTTAAATTAAATGTTTGGAATGACATAAGTGTGAGGTAATTTTAATTTTAGGGTGAACTATCCCTTTAAGACTGCCCTGAGGTTATATATAGGAACAAGTGGATTGTGCAATACAATGGAAATGTCTACGATAAACTCATGTCAAAACATATGAAATAAACCATGAAGGCTTTGCTAGGGCGTTATGATAATGTTGTACCTGGATCCTTGATAAAATCAAACCTTTGTGTTAAAGGAAAGCACAGCAGAATGTCAGACTAAAGTGTGCTCAAAACAGCAGGCCAGTAAGACCAGCATGCATCACTCAGGCCACGGTCAGTGAGGCAGTGCGGTCATGCAAACGTACCTGCCGTGGCACTGACTCATGGGTAGAGGGGCTGAAGTGGGATGTGAGTGGATCTGCCAGGTTTTCTACACTGCATTTCCTGCCCAGCGGAACATAAAACAATGAGTTTGTTACCTTTTGGATGGGCGGCAGTCGTTTGCTCTCCCTGTGAACTGCGTCCAAAGTCTCGATGTGCATCTGAACGATATCTAAAAGACAAACACCATAGCATACTAACATTTAAAAAATTATAATTAAAAGACAAATTTTGCACTATGCATACACACTCTGATGGCTTCAATGTCAGGTTAAATCTCTAGAACTTTTACCTGGTATCATTGTGTGAAGGGCCTTCAGGTGTTCGTTGGTCACGCCGCTCTCGTTGCACACTTTGTCAACAAAGCGGTTGATGAACCGAATGACAGAGTTCGCAACATCCGAGCTCTCAGCATCCTCAAAGCCGCTCTCTGTGTCGTAGCTTTCTGCCATGCTGCCCGCAATACTGAACGAACAAAATACTAAATTAGTGATCAGTTTTTTTTTATTTTATTTTACTTTTTATTGCATTGTATTGTATTGTTTTTAATCAAACCATGTGTTTTTGTGCCCACACACAGCAGCACACACCTGTTGGTGACGTAGCTGTTGCTGACGCTCTCCACGTCTCCCAGGCCGGTGTTGCGGAGCAGGCGGTTCTTGCTGGTGTCGAGCGGCAGCAGCAGGTAACTCATGCGGTTGGCATAGTGGATGGCTTGACTGAAAACTGTGCTCTCTTCCTTCTGAACGCGCTCCTGCTGCTGCTCTTTGCTCAGCGTGGGCCACAGACGACTCTGCTCAGACGCCAACTCCAGTGCAATCAGCTGCTTTTGACCCCCAACGCCATCCCCATCCTAAAAGAGGCAGAGGTCAAAGGTCAAATGCAAAGGGTTGCAGTAAAAAAAAAAAAAAATCTTGTATACATCCATTTTTTTGTATCATTTTTTTTAATAAAATAAAATAAAATAAAATAAAAAATTAAATTAAATTTAAAAATTTAAACATAATAAATAAATAAATAAATAAATAAATAAATAAATAATTAAAATAAAATAAAATAAAATAAAATAAAATAAATTACAGGGCCGGATGTGTCTCCCTCCTCGCCGTTCTCCAGGTACAGAGCCCGGATGTGTTTCTGAACATCGCTGTAAAACATGGCCTCCCAGAACTGCATGTTCGTCCACACCATGTGCTCCTGAACGCAGCTGTAGGCGAATTGAGTGATGCCTCCACCCAGTTTCTATAACAAAAACAGATGCTGGAAATTCATACGCCGAACTCAGAGAAAATCCACCCTTCATCCAGTACTTTATTACAAGAGACAAGCAATCAATCATCATTATTGAACTTCTCAAATCAGTAAAATATGTCCACGTAGCCATTCATTACCACAAAATTAGCTGGGTACATTATCCTGCTTATTTGATATAGATAACTATCTACCAAATAAATAAATAAACGTACATGAAATATTTATATGAATTGAACTTATTTTATTTAAGCTCAAAAGCTAAGCAACAACCCCAATACTGCAAAATAATTACATATATATATATATATATATATATATATATATATATATATATATATATATATATATATATATATATATATATATATATATATATATATATATACACACATATGTGCGTGTGTGTGTGTGTGTGCAATCTGCAATCCGTTACTTTTTCTATGAACTAGTTAGTTAACATATTTAGTTGCAATATAACAAGTCCTCCTCTATTTGAAGTGCTCTCTCTTCTTCTTCATCTTGTCTCTTACAGATTCCCTGTTCTTCTTACTAATGCTGATGTCTTTAACTTAACTCTTGTGCTTCTAGAAAAAAAAAATATATAGTACACCTACAAATACTCATTCACATCTTCACTCACCCGACAGAAGGCGGTGACCAATGGCAGCAGGGCAGCAGCAATACCATGTTCATCCATATGTGAGCAATCCTGAAAATAAAAATAGAAGCGTTTTTTATACAAAGACATCCAAACATTTGAATAACACTATTTATGGAGGTATATGATGATAACAATCAACAGCAATCATAAACTAAACCAAAACATCATATTTTCCACTTCCTTATTGCAGCACAAAATTCTCATAAACACTCTGTATCTGATTGCTTGAAAGAAGACACTCCTGTGATTTACCTGCAGGGTGCAGTTCATCATGCGGACGATGTAGTCAAACTGTTGGTCGTCTAGAACGGCCCTGTTCTGCAGCACGTGCAGGTTGAGCTCCTGGGTCAGACAGACGCGCGCCGCCCGACCTTTCAGAGCCCGTAACACTGCCGGCATTAACTGCAGACACACACAAACAAGTTAACACACACCCATATACACAAAAATACACTCATTTGAGATCATAAATGCTTTATCAGAAACAGACACCATAAATCTGGGTTATGTTTAACAGAAAAGCATAAATAAGAGGTGCATACCTTCTTGGCTTCCAGCATCTTGTTGTCAAAAATGTATGTGATGCAGTTCCTGACCACCTCTAACCTCCTGGCGCTGTTGGCCAGAACATTCCCGTTCCTGTCCACTATGTCAGCTAGAAACAAGCCAGAGACATAAAAACATGATCAACACAAAGTTGTGCACACATCAGTTAGAGTATGACAAGTTTATTGGAATGTTATATTTGAGCACAGGAGGTGATGTTTGCTACATCTAGGGCCCTAGGAAATCAGTTTTATTTTTTCCCAAATTCTATTTTATTTTTTTCAAATTTCAACATAATTTTTCTGGGTTCTGTTTTTTCCCCTCCATTTTAATTTTTCTAGACTCTTTTAGATTTTATTAATCAAAAAGCATGTCTAATTAATTGAAATCATGACAATTACACAATTTAACAGCAATTTATTAGTTTAACAAAAATTACATTTAAGGCCTTATGAAATTTTTTTTTTTTCTCAAATTCAGCTTTATTTTTAACAAATTTTGTGTTTTCCATTAATTTTCTGGATTCCATTTTAATGGTTTCATTAAATTTTAATAATCAAAAGCATCTCTAAATAACTGATTTGATAAAAAATATATATATTTTTCTTTCTTTCTTTCTTTTTCTTTTTCTTTTTTCTCCACAAATCCTGTGCTGTGTGTTTACATTTTTCTGGGAAATCAATTCTGGTAAATAATTTTTCTGGTAAATATTCCTTAAAAATAATGTTTTAATAATTTTATTAGTAGTAGTAGTACATTACGTTAAGTAATATATTTCTGTCACAGTTTCTTCAAGTTAAACCGAACTTTTATTATGATGGGTTGTTGTGAAGACCTATATGTCTTGTTTATATGATATGACGACAGTTTTTTTTCTCAAAAGAAACGGTAAAGTCCTCATTAAGTAACTCTCAGAGCAGTTCTAGAGATTATGTTCATGTGTTCATGTATTCATATATTGAGGCGGCAGAGTGCTGAAAACACCACGAGCGTCACGTGTGTAGTAAACGAAACCGCGCGTCTGCGCCATTCATTCACACAGAGACGCAGAACATACAGGATTAATATTTATATAGGGTTTTTGAGGCCTAATATTCACAGACACTAGTCTATATCGCATTTTGATTTAATTGTGCTGACCCACTTTTAATTTATTTATCCAAAATTTGGAAAATTCCATGACATTCCATGCTATACAGTAAATTCCATTTTTATGACTGGATTCCGCTATTCCGTCCACGTTTTTTCACATCACGGAAATCATAGGGCCCTATACATCAGAATTGCAATCTCACCCAGTGGAGGTCCTGTCGGGGCCATGCCCTTCAGTTCGGCCTTTACCACAGGTGGGGCAGTTTTAAGTTTTGCCGTTGCGTGGTCTATAAAGAGCTGCACGGAGACCTCGTCCAGCTGTGGGAAAGAGGTCTGTGGGAGCCGGGCTTGTGCGCTTTCAGCTGTTCTCTGAACTCGGTGCATGGTTACTGCTGGGTATGGGTTTTCCTTTGGGAAAAAAAAAAAAAAAAAAAAAAAAAAATGGAGAGACAATGTGTGTTTAGAGACAAAATTACAAACAAAATTATGGAAAATTGGGATGCACAGATATCATCATATATTTTCTTGTATTATAATTCTGTAATATAATTTAATAAATGCATTCACATTTTAAAATTAATAGCACTAAATAGAAGTTTAAAGCAAAACATTAAAATTTTAAATGTTTTAATTTTAAATTTGCAAATGAATTTAGACATCACAACATTGTGATCTACCTATGGAAAATTAATTTTTATTTTTGAGATTTGCTAAAAATTACATTAAACTACTAAATTAATGCTGGTACCACTTTAATATAGGGAACAATTATTAACATATGGGCTGTTTGTTAATATTTACAAAGCACAAATTCTACATGACCATATTCTACATCCCTAATCCTACCCAATACCTGAACTTAACAACTACCTTACTAACTATTAATAAGCAGTAAATTAGGAGTTTGAGGCAAAAGTCATAGGTTAATGGTTTGTCAATAGCGAGAACTGGACCTTAAAATAAAATGTGATCTTAATGTTTTCAAAGATTAACATTACAGCAACAGTCCACACAAAAACAAAAACTAGGTGATTATTTACTCTCCCTCATGTCATACCAAACCTGTATGACAAAAGTCGATAAAAGTAGAATGCTAAATGGTTGGTTTCAGTTCCAATTGACTTCTACTGTATTTTTTGTGTCCATAACATAGAAGTCAATGGGAACAGAAACTGTTTGGTTACCAAAAATCTTTTTTTTTTTGTTTCACAGAAGAAAGCAAGCCATACAGATTTGGAACAACAAGATGATAGATTTTTTTTTTTTTTTTTTTTGGTGAACTATCCCTTTAAGTGAGAGTTAGACAATAGAAAAAAAACATTAATATTGGTTTATAACCTATATTGTACCGATATATAATGCATCACTATCTGCAAATATTCTTTATTTTAGTTAAAAATAAAAGTTTGGAAGAAAAAAACAACAGTAAAAGTGCCAGGATCTGCACTTGTATTTTAAATACCCAATTTTGATGTGGAAAGGATGTCAACGCATCATGTGACACAGCTGATAAGACACATGAATTAAACGTACATTTTTGAAAAGATGCTCAGCCAGCTCCTTAATGTGTTTCATCATTTTGTGAGGATCTCCTGTCTCTTGTCGAATGCGCTCCACCTGATTTGCTATGAGCTATGATGAAAGGAAATAAGAGAGAAAGGATCAGAAAGCTTGATAAACAAAAAGAAGGCATCCTTCTCAATTTCCTATAGGCTGTCAGCTATATCCATCCAACACCTATGACTTACATCGTCAAACAGGTCTATAGCTCGGTACGGAGGACCCCGCTCAGACACGAACCCAGCGAAGGCCATGCCATCCAGCACCTTCATCAGGAAGTCATCCTCAGCTAGTGCTCTCTGCCCCAAAAATGCAGCCTTGAGAGAAAACAACAAGCTTTAAAGGCCTGTCTATGACTTTGTTTTAACGTATGTGTCTGAAATTTAATGTTAGGGCTCTTTGGTACCTTATGGAAGCGTATGACGGGTTCAGGGTGGATGCGAATTATATGCAGACACCATCGATAGCCCTGAAAGAGCTGTGCGAAAAGCCACAGTAAGACAGCACGGATCTCCTTATCCTGCAGCACACACAAAACAATGACACTCTCGTAAAACAATCTCTTCCTGCAATGACTTTTGCATGTCTAGATGTGATGTCAGATGCTGACGATTACTCAAGGAAGGAGGAGAAGCATATTTATAGATTAAAAAGAGATTTACAAAGAATTTTTACCTGAATTTTAAGTGTGGATGGTTGAACGGAAGATGGAGGAAAAGCATGATCAGCCACTTCCAGCTCTGGATCGAGAACCTTTATCACACAAAACATACAAACATACAAATACATCAAGATTATAGTACAGTACACTACTTGATTGCCCGCTATATACATCTAGTCTGATGACACTGACAAATTTTATTTTCTAAGAAAATAACCCAAGTAAACAATACAAATAATAATGGATTCAAATATTTGCTCTGACATTGATTTTTTGCTAGATAATTCAACACATGAAATGAACTTTGGTCATAATTTGCTTCCGATATGATTATTTTGTTCAAGAACATGCTGAAGGTACAAAGCTAAATGTTTTGTTTGAGTTTTAAATAGATTAGTGATCAGGATATAGTGCTATTTTAGTATTATTTATGAAGTGTAATAGTGTTTATTAATATTTTAAGTTATCTATTTAATGTTTAATTCATTTTAAATTTTATTTTTTAGCAATTTTGTTATGTGCTTTGACATGTTTATTAGTTTTGTTAAAATATTTTTATTGTTTTTTTTTATCATTTTAATCTCAGTTTTAGCAACTTTAGCAAGACAACATTTCTAAGGTTTTTTTTTTTACTGTAATATTTATATTTTATTACATTACAGCTTTATTTAAATGAACAAAAACAAACAATTTTTCATAAGTTATAGTTTTACTTCCTTTAACAACAACACTGTCTGGATGTGGCAGATTTCATACTTTGAATACAATATGACCGCAATTCATTTTTATTAGCATTAAAAATTATTTTTATAGTCTATTATTTAATTCTGTAATGAATGCACTGAATTTTCATTGGTGCATCACACATTTTTACATCCCAACTAACAATGCCACCATTTTAAGCCTCAAGTCATAAATCAGTTTAACGTGAGCCGCAACAGTTTAAAACACATTGTTCATTGTGTCCATGACAAGACAATAAATCACATATCTTCCATGTTATTCTGAGTTTCTGTCAAGCCACAAAACCATTTTTATTTCATCTGTGGTTTGGTTTCGCTACATTTGTATCCCAAAGTCAAATCTACCTGGCCCAAAATCCTACTCCACAGAACTGTATTTAAACATCAAATACGTTCTGATTGACAGGGCTTGTCACTTTGTGCAGTAAATCACTTTCAATGACGACAGAAACATACTTGTAAAAGACACATATGTCTTTATAACACGACTGTATGCGAATCTGGCTCGTCTGTGCAGACGAGTGCTTCTGTAATTACAGAAAGCTGCCGTCCGGAGCTGGAGCTAATAACAAAACTCACTTAGCTAATTGAAAAGGTAGAGGATTAGGCACAGGACATAAACTATCAGAAGCATCTTTAACCTTATGATAAAGAGCACTGAGGATCAGGAAAGAGAAAACGAAGAAACCCCGCATTTTCCAGGCAATTAAACAGATGAAATGGGTTTATTACTGAAGCATGGCCCTCTCTTTTCTCAGCCGTGATTATCATCTCTCTCCCTGAGGGGATGCGGTTATGTGAGCCCTGCTCGCTCAAACATGCACATGCAACCTCAACCTCTGCCACTTCTGCCGGGATGGTCTGTCTGCCTTGGCGCCACAGACGTTCATTTCAGAGAGACAGCAGTGACTGTGGGACTCTGGGCTTGTTTCCAGGGGGCAAAATGTGAATGCCACACACATGGACCTTTCTGTGCCAATTTAGATCTAATCTAAACAAACACAGACAGACAACCGGACACTTTTAGGTATGAGCACAGAACGGAAAACCCTATTCACTGTCATTTTCCTGAAAAGAAAAACAATTAACAACTTCCTTTCGGAAAAGATCTAGGCATGAAAGTGACTCATACACCATACTGTAAAATTTAAAAGGAAGTTTTCTAATTGTTAACATTAAACTGGAGTTAAATGTGAAAATCATGCTTGGTAATGTTTATTTGTCTGAGACTGAATAAAAAGTGTGAAGAGAAAAATGGAATAATTAAACTGTATATCAGCTGATATATTGAATAAAAAAAGAAAATGGTACCAATTTGGCATACACACAAATTAGTAATATATCAATTATCAGTTGAAATTAAAGGGATAGTTCACCCAAAAATTAAAATTCTGTCATCATTTACTCACCCTCAAGTAGTTCCAAACCTGTTCCAAACACAAAGGAAGATATTTTCAAGAAAGTTTGTAACCAGGCTGTTTTGGGGCACCACTGACTTCCATAGTAGGAAAAAAAAATACTATGGAAGTCAATGGTGCCTCAGACTGCTCTGTTTCACACATTCTTCAGAATATCTTCCTTTGTGTTCAGCAGAACAAAGACATTCATACAGGTTTGGAACGACTTGAGGGTGAGTAAATGATGACAGAATTTCGTTTTTGGGTGAACTATCCCTTTAAAAGATTTTGTCATTTATTGGTATCAGTAAATTAAAAAAAAAATAAACAAATACATCATTTAATAACAAATGATTTAAAAAAAAAACCTGTTAATGGCCAATAATCAATCTTGTACAAATTAAGGGAGCACAATATAGCTAGAACATATCAGTTATTAGTCAATATTAAAGTTTTTTTTTTTATTATTTAGCAGAATTAGTAAATTACAAAATAAATAATGTATGATTTAATAAATAATAAACATAAAAATCTGGTACTAATAAGGGATGCACAAAATATCATACTATCATAAGTTTTTTGTTGTTGTTGTTGTACTGATATTTTTAGAGAATTTAAGGGGAAAAAATGTTGGTATCAACATATTTAAAAAAATATATATATATATTATTAGAATTTAACACTTTTTTTTTTTAAATAAATAAAATATTCACTGCCATCAGCGGATAACCAGTTTGCATCTCTATGCAAAAACTTTATCATGTTATGCCAGATTAGGACAATGTGTAAGAATTTACACGTTTCTAAATTTAGATCCCAAGGATAAAATGCATTTAAATATCATTATATTGATTGTGAAATTAGTAGTCAATTGTTTTATGGATTCTCAACAAGAACTTCAATTTTTATTTTATTCTTTTTTTTTTTTATAGAATATTGCCCTATAATTGCAACTACTTAAAAACCACTATATAAAGCTGCCTATAAAATCACTATCAGCACTATAATCTTACTCACAGTACAGTGAGTGTAACTTAAACAAGGAAATACGCGTGATTGAGTAATGTGTGCCGAGAATCATTTAACTATTACATTTAACTACATCCATTAAACCTACAACACTTCCTCGGTCTGTGCTGTGGTTTGTCAAATTAACTTAATGTCAACTATGACATTTTTAACTCTGCAAGTGATTACTCAACCCGTGACTGGCACACATCCACCAAAGGAGTAAAATGGGTCGATTACCATTGAGATGGCAGTCTGTGTGTGATGAAGAAGTGGCTCGGGCAGCAGAGATATGTGGACACACTCAGGAATGGTGACCGTCCCTCCGTCCAGGTCTGCAATGATTACATCGAGCTGTGAAAAAAACACAGGAACATAGATGAAAATATGGACCCTTATTGTTCTCTATGGGCAGATGCAGAAATATGCATAACATCAACTCATATTTCAAAAACAGGAAACTGAGCGACTCTTTTAGACAAGACCACATTGGTTAACTCTGATGCACATCAGAGCCGATTCAGCCTTTTCTGATAAAAAAATGGTTTGCGAATAAGACCTTTTTCACAACAATCTTTTGTTTAAAATTCTGACTGAAGGAGCGTTCGGGTCCAAACAAAGTGACATCAGGTCAAGTATTATTTCCTGGTATCAAGTATCACATCATCTCTCATCTGAACTCAAGTCATTGCATGTAAATGTTCAAGAATGTTCAACGTTTCCTTGTAAACTAAGAAAACCAAGATAATACAGTCTTAGTAGGTGTAATTTTAAGAGTAAATGCCTATTATTACAGCATTCAGCAGGAGAAAAAACAGCGGGTGATATTTGTTCAACAAGATAAACATCAGAAAAATGGGTCAGGAATTTCCCATTGAAAAGATTTTATTACTATAAGGGAGAAACTGAAAGAAAATTTGGTAAAATGCAACCCTATCACATGACCTTTGATACAAATCTATGATAATTAAGCATTTATGTTAAACAAACCTAAAAAAAACAAAAAAAAAACAGGTTGGAGGTCTGATGCTAAATCCAGGCAATAGAATGCAAACAAACATATAATTAGGCAGAGAAGCAAAATTAATAGACTTATACACTTTTAAAAGGGACAAAAACTAGTTGACATGCACCAAGATCAGGTGTATGAGGGCACATGTGTTCTTGCTAGGGGTGGGACGATAAATCGATATGGCGATATATCGTGATCCTTCTCCATGCGATACGATAATCGATATCTGGCGCCAAATATTGATATTTTAATTAATACAATAAGGTGCTCTAAATACATTTTCCTGCTCCCAGCATCTAAAAATGCGTGGAAATCGCAGCCGCGCCATTTCCACATTCTTTCCAAAAGCGCTCTGAGCAACTATGAAGCGCGTTCTCTATGAAGATGGGGAAGCACGAGGAACCAAAGGATAAACAGATTTCCAGCCACTGTATTAGCTCTACTGCTATATATATGTTTATGGAGATGAAAACTAAAAATCTGCCCAGGAACAGTTATCAGCGTGGACCATAGCCACCGATCACGTTATTATTGCAGAGCGCACATTCAGTCATGAGTAAGTAGCCTCTCAGCTCGGATCGCAGGTGGATTTCCCTCGCTATGAGAGAGAGAGAGAGAGCGCCGCAGGCGTGTCCAGTTTTATGTTAACAACACTGGATGCTCTCCCTCTCTCTCAGATATTACAAGTGCGCGTTATGCAGTGTGTGGGCACCGACCGGCAGAAACATAAATCTGTACCTATGGCATGGAGGACGAAACAAAACCTTGTCAGAGCCGTAATGCGGCACAGAAGTGTGCAGTGTGTGTGCTTGCCGCGCGTCTACATTTGAAATAACCAACCTGAGAGAGCAAAAGACGCGATGTGAACAGCTATTTTTCCGTGCGGGGCTCCGTTTTTATGATGAGAGGAGTAGAAAGGTTGAGAAAGCACTCCAGGTAAATTTTGAAATGTACCAGGTTTATATAGAGAGAGAGAGAGAGAGAGAGAGAGAGAGAGGCTATATAAGTTGAGAAGCAGTTAAATGTGTTTGTTTACACACAGAGAAAAAGAAAAGTAAGCTTTTAATAAGTCCAAGAATAAAATGATTAATTTACTCAACATGTTAAAATTGATTTACAGAACTTTTTTTGCTGTTTTTTAACAGTTTGGACTTGAATAAAGAAAGAAAACTTGCACTTAACCATTTCACAGGCATTTTGTTTAGACAGATATCGCGATATATCATTATAGGATTTTCTAGAAATATATTGATTATCGCAGAATCGCTGTATCGTGATATTATCGTTCTCGTGAGTCATGTATCGTGATTATATCGTATCGTGAGGTACCCTGCGATTCCCACCCCTAGTTCTTGCATCAGATCCCTTGTTGTGCATTGCATGGAACGCTTTATTTTGTTACACCTGTTTCATCTTGCACCATATGCCAGATATCTGATCAAACCGTATCTAAAAAGTTTAAATGTCCCAAAGTGTTTTGCATTATGTTCTACGGCTCACGGCATGATTTTAAAAAAATAAAAAGAGACATCTCACCAGCTCCTGGGTCTCCGAGCGGAAGTGTGAGTTGACTCCTATGATGAAGGGTGTCGGAGTGCTGAGCACCTCCAGCAGCTTTCCCGGTAAGATGGGAACATATGTAAAACTGGAGAGAGAGGAAATAAAAAGACATGGAGGCGGTTGAGATGGTGATTAAAATTAGGAAAAATGGGAACAATAAATGGAAAAACAGAACTAGATGATCTCTCCAAACATGTTTTTTAACAAGAAATAATAAATGGGATGTAATAAGTTTTGTTGCGGTTTTTAATTGGTATTATTTTTTTTATTTTAATGTTTTCGTATTTTGTATTTTTATTTTAAAAGTAGACAATACACAACAAGAACATTATTATTATTGTTGTTGTTGTTATTACAGTAACAATGGCAAATAAAATAACTATTATTTTTATAATAATATTAATATTAATATAATTGTTATTAGTAGTAGCAACAACAACGAAAAATAATAACAATAACAACTCATTTTCTAATAATAAATGATACTACTAATAATCATTATAATAGTTAATAATAATCTTAATAACAATGAAAAATAATAACAATAAAATAATGATAATAATCATTTTTCATTGTTGTTGTTGTTATTAATAATAGTAATAATAAAAATTATTTTCATTATAAGAAACAATATTACGTTGTTGTTATTTTATTGTTGTTGTTATTATTATTATTATTATTATTATTGCTATAATCATTATTATTACAGTAAAAAAGAAATAAAAAAATAATATTATTAAATTAGTTATTAGCAGTAGTAGTAGTAGTATTAGAATAAAATAATCTATACCATTAATAATACTTATTATCATTCGTAGTAATAATAATAATAATAATAACAATAACAATAATAAACTAATTTTATAATACATGACACTGCTAATAATTATTATAATGGTTAATAATAATATTAATAACAATGAAAAATAATAACAAAACAATCATAATAATTTCTCATTGATGTTATTAATCATAGTAATAATAATACAGATTGTTATTTTTATAAGAAACAATAATATTAAGTTGCTGTTATTATTATTATTATCATTATTAAATTGTCAATGATTAATTATTCTAAAATAAACCAGAAATGTACATTTCACCTTTTATTCAAATTCAATTTATTCAAATCTTTTTCAAATCCAACTATGGCATTAAAAACAAGCAATCAGTACGAAGCAAACAAATGATCCCTCTTCACCTGTACTTGAGTGGGAACATGATGGCCAGCAGAGCTCTGCAGGCGTCTGTAAGACGCTGGTAACTGCTGGAGAGGAACAGGATCTTGTGCTCCGTCAGAGCAGCGCATAACAGACAGAGAACATTCACGATTCCTGCAAAGAGAGAGAGAGAGAGAGAGAGGTCAGCTGAGCCTAAAAATATCAGCCCCACTTCCTCTGTTATTTATTTAACAACACAAGGTGGAGATTACACCGACCACATCTGACACTTGACACCAACTGTTGCTGTTTTAATGAAGCTGATTTGCTGTTTAGCACCTAAGCCTGCTGCTGATTGGCTTACCAAGCTGTCTGAAAAGCTGGGCCACACTGCAGCCGCTCACAGGCAGAGAGTCGTTTATGGGTGTCTGGATAACCTGCCTGTCGCCCGCGCCGAGCGTTATGGTCCTCTGTAGATACGAAAAGAAGAGCGAGAAAAGATAGATACAGATAAAGAGGTGGGGAAGAGAGATCGGGAGATGATAAGAGAAATGAAAATAAGTTTTAACACCTTTTAACACCACTACCACGGTATTATGGGAAAGATTAATGTGTGTGCGGCAGGCTGGACGTGGGGTGAGCTAAAGACAGGAGGTTATTTAATAGAAAAAAAGGAAATCAAAGCCATTCACCATTTATAAAAAGCACCCAAGAGAAAACAACATAGATGTGAAAATGCCAAAAAAAACTATTTCCTGTTATAAACAAGTCACCTTTTAATTTCTGCGCTTTTGTGTGATAGTTACAGATGAAAAAGTTTAAAATAATCAGGTTGAGGATGAAAATTTGCTGTTAAGAACATCAGAAAGAATCTCAGAATCACAAAATATTAACTCCCAGGAGTATTAGGTGAATCATACAATGTTTTGCATCATAAATATAAGGTACAGTCATGAAAAGTGTTATAATTAGTGCAAATACCATGACAAACATCTTCAAACATTAGTTGGAAATTATAAGATGGTAAACAATCAGCAAAGAAAAATCATTCATGTTATAATTAGTCCAGAATCATCCACGCAACCCAACACTCTGTTGTTTATGCCCATTTTAGGACAGTTAAATCAGGCGGAGGTGAGGTCAGTAAGTGTCAAGAAACCAGTCCATTTAGAGTAAAAGTCAGGAAAGGAAATAAAGAGGTAGCTGTAAAATGACAGCAGGGTGTGATGTCATCACTTCAAACAGCCACAGACAGCACACAAGTGTTTAACAGCCTTGCATTAGAGCGCGTGCATGTTACACACTCACATAAAATGCTTGCTGTAATGAAACCTCGTGACAGGCCCAATCCAAAGCGATAACGTATACAACAGCACAGAAGCGTCATTTGCAATCATGCATTCATGATGATTAAGATTATTACAATCATCTTGCGCTTGAAATTCCCTTCCAACTACGGGAATTTTAAGTGAATACAGAAATGCCATGTAATGCACATTTTTATCCCTCTTTATGGTGTGTCAGAACAAAGAACAGAATTGAAAAACAAATTGCTAAATTGCTAATTAAACTAATTATTTTTTGCAATATATAATATAAATTTACATTTTCAGAATTTTTTTATATATTTTTTAAACATTTAAATAAAGTTAAAACTATAAAAATATGGTAAATGTGTGTGTGTGCATATATACACACACTTTATAGATTTTTAACTTATTTTAAATGTTAAAATGTTTAAAACAAAATATATTTAAAATAATAAAAAAGAAATTTAATCAACTTAAATACAAACTAAAACACAATAAAATAATCTTTTTATATATTAAGTAATATTTCATATATTTTGAATTATATTTTATATATTTTAATATTTACATTTATCTTTAAAATGTATAAAATGTACAAATAATATATAAAATAATTAAAGTGTTATTCCTATTTTATATAATATTTATATCTTAACATTTTTACAACTAAAAATAAATAAAACAAAAAAAAAACTAAAGGGGACAATAAATCCATTAAATTAATCAGCCTCATTAGTCTACCATCCTGGGCAGCATTTCCCAAAAGCACTGTAAATCTAAATTAACTGTAGAAGCTTAAGAGCCATTGGCATTGATAGTCTTTACGATCAACTTTAAGCTTACAATGCTTCTGGGAAACACAGCCCTGATGCTTTACTAATAACTGTGCATGTTAGTACAATGTTTCCAGGCCTCCACAGCCTTGATCCTGAGCTAGTGCAGGAAACTAGTGCATGCCTTCAACAACCACAGCAACAGGAGAGGAGTGAGGCTGGAAAACATTTTCATACTAAGTTTTGACCCAATCAGTGATTAAACAACAAGTTAGTCACACACTGGATCAATTTTGATCATAATTTCTGTGATCTAATTGATTCCCTGATATCGAGCCGGTGTGTGGAGCAAAACAAAGGGGATAGCAGGATTGACAGTGAGAGAAAGAGCTGAACGAAATTAAACAGGGCGTACCGAGCTCTCCTCTCTGTCGTCCTGGCCCGGCTAGATTAGCACACACAGCAACAAAAAACACAAACCATTAGAGACACCAAAATTTACAGACATTACAATATATATTTAAAAAAAGAGAAATAGCAAAAAGCAAACAAGGAAATACATGACAAGATGTAAAACACAAGGTTGTGATGATAAAACATAGCTGTGAGGGCAAGGGTCAGAGAATTATGAAAATACGGCTGGCGTATTAACAGGTAAAACCCTTCCTGAAACAGAAAGTAAGGCCTGGGAAACTCTGACTTGCATAACAGATTAGATATTACATTGATTACTTCTGGTATGGCCGTATTGATATGGATTATCTTGCAACTGGGAAAATAAAACAGACGTGTTTTACTTGGCATCGCGGTCAAGGGTCAGGGACAGTAACACATGCCCTTTCAGGAAGTCCAAAATAAAAAAGACTCTATGGATTCTCAGCACTGCTGCAGAAAAAAAATTCCCCTTATGCACACGCAGACTTTTGACCAATTCACACCTGACTCACCAATTCCACTGGCTTCCCAACATACAGATATGTGCCAAACGCCTTGTTTCGATCACAATGCTTTCATTTAAGTGGCTGAGACTTTTATTAAATCCAGGCATGTTTGATATTTTACAGATTGTGTTTTAGCACTGTCAGAAAATCTGCATATTTAAAGAAAGAAATGTTCATTTCAACTTCAAATTTACATTTAAGGCCTGCTAAGCAAAATAATAATAACATTAATATAATAAATAATTACAGAAGTATTTTAAAACCATTTTTAATGACCAAATTATTGTGAGTAATGAATGGTGATTAGTGCTAATAAAAATTAAATATAAATATTATAAATAAAAAAGTCACTTTTTTCCAAGTCTTGCAATGATGTTTGATAATATTATATGGCTAAAAAGGTAATGTTTTTCTACTAATCAATAATATGGGCTAAATTATTAAATCTTTAAATCAATAACTAAATTACAGCAAAAATACTTAATATATATTCAATAATTTTTATATATTAAATCTTTCTATATATTTGAAATGTTTATTTTTTATATATTTAATTTTTATCTTTAAAATGTACAAATGAAAGAAAAAGAATATAAAATAGGAATATTTAGAATTTTTTTAGAATTAATATATATAAAAAAATGTATATTAATATTTATGATTATTAGAAACATCACGTTTTTCTATATTCAGATGGGCATTAGGGCTAATAAAAATGAAATATAAATATAATAAATAAAAAAAGTCACTTTTTTCCCCAAGTCTTGCAATGATGTTTGATATTATTATATTGCTAAAAAGGGAAAGTTTTTCTACCAAACCATAATATCACCTAAATTATTGCAAGTAGATTGTGAGATAAATCTTTAAGTCAATAACTAAAATACAACAAAAATACTTCTTATAAAATAGGAAGATTATTTAGAATATTTGAAAAAACTTATGTATTAATAGTTATTTATTACTATTAGAAACATCACATCTTTCTTTATTCAAATTTATGCAAGTTTTTTATAGACATAATAAAAGACAGAGCTCTTGATTCAAAGAATAGCAGTTTGCAAGAATTTTAGATTTACTTTGAAGCCATATGTTTACATTAGTATTTATAAACATTAGAACAAAACAAGCTTGTATTTTGAGTAGTGGTGCTTTTTTCCTTTTGTGCCGTCTATCTCTGTCTATTTTCTGCCTTCCTTACAGGGTCAGCATGTCTCTGTGCTAGGGCTGTGACGGTGGCAGATTTTTTACTACCGCGGTGGTTATATATATATATGTGTGTGTGTGTGTGTGTGTGTGTGTGTGTGTGTGTGTGTGTATGTATATATATATATATATATATATATATATATATATATATATATATATATATATATATATATATATATATATATATGTATATATATATATATGTATATGTATATATATATGTATATATATATATAATTTTGAAACGCAACAAATAAATGAGGCTCGATCATCTAACAAACGTGCGTGTTTATTTGAGCATTTCCGTCAGTGAACTCGCAGCCTGCAAAACACTAAAATAAATATCAAACAAATAATAGTCAAATAGTAAAGTAGCCTTAAATAAAGAAAAGTTAAATACACCCTGTCAACCGGACACGAGCGGCGCTGCAAGACACGACAAAATACTCATTATAATTAGTGATGCTGTGTACATTGGATGCTGCACGACATGACACGACAAATCCTCACAGTAAACTGCTTCGTCCTGTTTATGACGTACTGACACAAAGTTCAAATGTCCTGTGACAGACTCAACCTGTTGTGTTGCGACCATAGACTGTAGGTTGCGACGCGGCCTGACACCTGTCGCGTCCGGTTTAGACACGGTTCTGTTCCGCCACCGAGCAAGCGGGTGCGTTAACTCCTCGTCTGCACGCGCTCTCTGGGTATTTCATATTTCTTGGTAGCATCTTACATTTATCGCTGTCTCGTTTGTATTTGGCTAGTTTGGAGAAAGCCTCACCAATACAAACCTGACCAGCCGAGCATTTGCGATCACGTGAACTTGAAGACACTTGTACAAACGCGGACGGGTGACATGAATGGAAATGATTCCAGATCGGCGATGTAGTATTTGGTTTCCCAACAAGGTCCATCGCTCAACACGAAATAAATTTGCTGAATGCAGAATAAACTGTATTTTCATGCGCTCAAACCTGCCAATCTAAAGGAAACGCGGTGTATGGCGTTTGAGGTAATTTGTGAATTAGCATAGATTTATAGTCTAAATAAAACAATTGGCATCTGTTATATTATTACATTTTTATACAAAACTTTGTATTATGCTTGTTATAGAGTGTGTGACGTCACGTGCACTACCGCCGGTGGCAATAGACAACCGCGGTGACAATCGACCATCGCGGTGATGCGGTTGTCACGGCGACCGTAACAGCCCTACTCTGTGCCCTCTGTTGCCTTTGCCTTTCTGCTGCTGAGAGTTTAATTTACCTGTAATTCAATTTCTTTAGCCTGTAATGATATAAAACAAATGTATCATTTACAGCAAAATTACCCAGAATCCAAAATAAACATAATAATAATGCAAAATACTTAAATGTGATTGGGAAGATTTGACTCTGTCACTCATTGTCAACTCTGTTACCATTAAACTTTTTAAACCACTAACAGGTTAGCTCAAGATGCTAACCCTCAAACCAGATACCACATGGCATGTCTAAAACAGAATTTTATGGATTTCCATCATATTATTGTTTTTAAAAAGTGAATGAGAGATTCACTGCAAAATCACAATAACAGATTTGACAAATAATTAATCTACTATTGGTGTATCCTAAACATTTTGTACAGATTAATGAGAATAAAGAATAAAGACATACATCAATGCCTTCCAAAGATTCCTACCAGAGGAAGTGACAACACTTGGTGCAAGTCTCAAGTTTTTTCTATGAATGCTTTAAAGATTTTTATGCCTTTTTATAACAGAGTTAACAGAGTTGACCAGAACGTAGGGACAGACACAAAATGTATTTTTTTTTATGAAATTACAAATATTACAAAAATTAGATATTTTATGCAATTGTTTATGTAACTTAATAGAGTAAACACAAAAAATATGAAAATTAGACTTAATTATTTCATGATAATTCAAGATGAATGTATGAATCAGGAAGCAGAGACAGTCAATAATAGGTGTAGTGGCAGTATTTCAGTTATTATTTTCAAGACAAAATGTCCCTTAATATACATAAAAGCATTGTTTTGGTGATAGCTTAATATAATTTGTGTTATTATTCAAAACTGATTCAGTGAAGTTTTTGTTTTTGAAAAATAAAAGGTTTACCTTGGAGACGCAAAATGTACCCCCAATTCTAGAATTACCCATGTAAAATCTGCAGTACATATACACATACAAGGAATAAATTCTTGAAATATATTTGATTTAGTTTATAGATAAACAAGGGAAAAAGAAAAAAAACAGTGCGACACGTAACGTAGTCTATATATACACTGAGTTTTTCAGTTAATTTTTGTGACATGCTTAATTTGTTCACAAAAAGGAAACTCAAATGGCAGAAAGCGACATTCTATTTGTTTTCTTTATTTTATAAAAGCATGTTTTGTTTTCATTGTGAGTGTACACAAATAAAAGCAGACCTTTATACAGTGATGCATTATTAATAAGACAATAAGTATTTAAAGTTGATTCTTCTGGTATAAGGAAACAGTTGAAGTGATCGCGCCAGTACACACACACACAAAACGCATCAGTTCCAGCATTGCTAACTTGACAGCACAGTTGGTACTTTATCAAAATAAAATACAGTGAACCAAACATCAGCGCGCCCGCCTCTGTGTCACCGTTGGAACGTGACTAAAGTACAAAGCCTATCATTTACATAATAAATAATAGTTTAGCATTCAGATATGTTACATCGTAAATATTGAAATAATGTGGAATATTTGGATTTGTGCCGAATGAGAGAGGTAGGATACACGAGCTCAAAGCTCCATTTCGCAAACAGTTGAGTGCGCAAGCCTTTAAAGTATAATCCTTTGTGAGTCTATGTGAGAGATGCATTCAGAATCAGCACATGGTCACTGTCTAGGGGGCTTTGTTTTCAAGTGCGCAACTCATGGCATTCGCTGTTCTTCTGCTGGCGGTTATCAAACAGCGTTGCATTACTGCGGGCCCCCCCTTCTGGATTGGGGATGAATTGCCTGTATTCGTTGTAAGGCCTCATGCACCAAACCAAGATGTCCGTACCGTGACGGTTCGGTACGAATACATGTATTGTTCCACCCCTAATATATTTTATATAAAATATATTAGGGGTGGAACGATACATGAACCGTCATAACTCTATATATATATATATAGAGTTCTATTTATTAATATATAATTAAATATAGCTCCGTTTATTTTTAATGACCAAAACCGTCTTCTGCCCTGTTATATGCTCAACTATTGGGCATTAAAGAAATTAGCATCTGCAATTATCTGCATTTCAATACAGCCTAAGACATGGTTAATTCAATCAGAAACTGATTCAGAACAATCCATCATCCTCTGAAATGTCACAACCAACCTAATTTTCAAACTGAAAGTTTTAACATGATATGTTAAACACAAAACACTCCCTTTCCAATGCACACAAGATAAGCAAAACAATCAAGACGCAGCATTGAAGCTTTAGTATGTTGTTTTGTGTGTTTCTAAGGCTGTCATTCATACACGCTGCAGTGTGCTTAGACGCCATCTGCCACCATCCCAGCCCATATGTTCAGTCCACACAAACCAGGCCCAGGACACAAACACCGGCCCCATAAGCCTCTGTGTCTAAGCGCGTGTGTGGAGGCGCTTAAGTGTTTATCTGTGCACTGTCCCATAAAATAATCAATAAGCAGATGAAAGAAACTGCCACCAAAAAAAATAAATAAATAATGATTGATGCATTTCAGGTGCAACTGATTGCAGCCAAAGAATCAGAAAGAAATAAGGCACAATGATGATTCTCATGAGCAGCAGTGATTTCAAATGACTGAGAAAAGCAAAGCATTGATTGATTGATTGATTGATTGATTGATTGATTGATTGATTGATTGATTGTCAGCCAGAATCACAAATGGGTTGATTGGTTGAAGCTGCTCAAAGGTAAATGTTACCTGGAAACAACCCAGTAGCCAGTCAGTTAAACTACAAAGAGGGGGGTCATTTATCTGGAACACAAGGGAGTCAGGTTTACACTTCAGGGGAGGGAATCATTTGGTTGTAATACAAAAACCGCATGTCAGCTTGAGAATATGAGAACGTGAGCACGTTATACAGCAACCAATCATATTTAAAGTGATGGTTCACTCAAAACTTTTATTCACACGCATGGCTTGATTTCGTGGAAAACAAAAAGAGAAACTGGCCACTCTTTTTTTATATAATGAAAGTGAATGGGGATTTTACTGTCAAGCTCCAAAAACGAATGATTTTCAGAGAATAAATACTTATTCACACTTACAAAATTTAGCTCTATCTTTGCATAAAGTGATCATATAGCTTCAGAGCACTCAGAATATAGTGCATGCATCATATACACCACTTTTATGATACTTTTATAGTGTTTTTTGTGTTATTTTGGAACTTAACACCAGGGTTATTATAATTAATTAAACCATTTGTTTGAAGACTAGACATGTTTCAAAGGTCATAGATGTTTTTCAAAGAACTTGTTCATGTCTATTAGACACATGAAAGAAGAAATACCAGGTTCCCATTTCTTCTCTTTCTTTGCACTGAGCAATTTACTTACACAAACCTGCTTATATTTTTGCACGACAGGGCAGCTCACTTCTTCTGAACATGCAAAACGTACATTTATTATTAGATTTGTTTGCCTCTCTATGCCCACATACTGTATTTTGATGCAGCTAAATTCTCAATAACACTGTTTTCATTGATATATTTTACTGTTCCTGTTGTCAGATGGAATGAATATGAAATAGTGACTGAAACACAGACCCATTAAAGTCTGTGGACGCGGACGGCCGAAGTATACTTTGGCTTTAAAACTACATAACCAAGTCTCCCTTCCAAGATGTTAATCTGCACAAAAATCCTGATAATCGAGCCATCATCTGATGAAATCCAATACACATAAGATAATGACAATATCTGTGCTGTGATTTCAGCTATACTTGCATGTAAAATTAGAGAAGCTACATAATATCTGTGTTTAACTGAAAGCGCTGCTCCTCTCCACCGCTCGCTGAACAGAGCAGACGCAGAGAGAGCGAGTGGTGTGTGCGCGCACTGGGACAGCAAGACCTCGACCTCACGTGAGGGCAGTACCAGCGAGTCTCAGAAACTAAATAATGTTTGGGCAAAACCTAAAGATTTGTCGCTAGGCGCTTTTTTGAAGAGGGGGGAAAAAAGTCGCTAAGTTGGTAATACTGTGCCTCTCCATTCTAGGCCACGGGTCAAACAGAAAATGCACGCTGCGTTAATCACACGTTAATAAAATTAGTGCCGTTAAAATGAATTTGCGTTAACGCGTTATTAACTTTGACAGCCCTAGTGTGTATGTATATATATATGTGTGTGTGTGTGTGTGTGTATATATATATATATATATATATATATATATATATATATATATTAGGGGTGTCAACGTTAACCCGTTAACGCATGCGATTAATCAAAAAAAATTAACGCGTTAATATTTTTTAACGTAAATTAATCATGTGATAAGGTTTGACCCCAACTTCTTCCCGTCATCGCAGCGCAGAAGGTTATCTATCAGTGTGTGATGAGGTCACAGTGAACCAGTGTTGCTATGGTAGCGGCACAAGTGGCCGTGTGCTATTTTCAAAATACAGTCACGGGAAAAATTACAGAGCCGCGGGTTGCGGTTTTTTTGGGCTACTTTTATAATATACCACGGCCGCCCAAAGTGTATATAGACAAATAAAAACGAAAATAGATCCTTTTACTAATGTGTATTATACTTGGAATGTATTCTTGGCAACTTAAGAACGGAGAGGCGGCTGTAACATCACAAAAAACGTGAGTTTCAGCCAGAGCATACATGTTAAGGCTTTTACACAGCAGAAATAAACATGACAACAGCCACTATAGATTATATAAGATAATAAACACACGATTACGATAGGATATGGTTTGTATGTGATTTTCTTGAGATGAATGTGTACATCTGAAATGCTAATTTGTGCAGCAATATAAAAGGCTATAAAGAGCATATTTTAACAACAGTAAACGACCAAATTCCACATGTGATCGCAAAAGGAAGTTATTACAAACACTCGATGGTGGTTTGAAGTGAGTTCTGAGTAAAAGTGTACTATTAATTTCATAAATTGTCTTATGAAGCATGATGCTAATGTTAGCTCTAATGCACCTGCAGAACAGGTCCAATTCTTCTTCATAATGCGTTTATTTTGTCATAATACTTCACGTAAGGTGGCAAGAAAATGTTTTGTTGTATTTATTTAGAAATACTTTTGATAATAGTTGGGTAAGTGTATACTGGGATTGAAGCGATGTGGCTTTGGTAAACGTTTTATTGCCAGTTTAAAGGCGGATAATGGCTGAATAAAAACAAATGAATAATGATAAAAGAATAATAAGGATTATGTCTCATACCTGGCGGAGGTGTGAAAGGTTCTGTTTCCTTAAACTAGCCTGTCATGCATTTCTTTATTTCAACACATTTACAGGTAAAAACTAGTATTTTAAATTTGTGATTAATCATGATTAATCACAGTCCATGACTGTGATTAACGCGATTAAATTTTTTAATCGATTGACAGCACTAATATATATATATATATATATATATATATATATATTCCCAACAGAATATATATTCCCAACAGTTCTCATTTTCATTTAGTTTAACTTGATAATTAAAATTGAAATAATAATGAATAACAACAGTATATATTTACCAAAATAAACCTGAAAAAAATACAAATGTACAAATGTATTTTGCAAATGACAAAAGCATACAACAAAATTACTAAAACTTTAAGTAAAATTAAAATATGAAAAATATAAAAATGAAAATTACTTAATATTTTTAATAAAAACTACAACATTATCTCTAACATCTCAAAGCCCCATTCATCTTCATTATAAGGAAAATGAGTAGCCTGGATATTCTTCAAATCTTCTTTTTGTGTTTTAGAGAAAAAAGATGACATAAGATTTTAATAATTTCAATGCTCATTAATGAAATTAATTGGTGAAATATCATTATAAACTAGGATTATCTTTATATATGTTAAGTTTAGTACATGGTACATAGTATTCAGGGTCATCAAGTGTCCATCATTCTGAGAGAGATGAGGGAACATATGAAGGTTAAGACTAAAGCATCTGCGTCTTCCATAATAGTGCAGATCTTTCACATTACCCATGATGCACAGGATTAAAGCACCATTTATAAATGTGTCTTTAATCTCTGATATCTTCAGAGATAAACACTCATTTATCCATAGTTAATGAAGGTCTCTGTTGAAGAGAAGTCAAAAAAAAAAACAATATATACAGACATTAGGGTTGGGTACCAAACTCGGTACTTTTAAGGGTACCGAACAAATTGCGTTGGTACTCCCAAGTACCGATTCACATTAAATCATTCGGTACCAAATTTCGGTACCTGAGAACGCATTTGGGTGCATACAAGAGAGAGACTCTGTGACATGATATCACCCCTGCAACTCTTTAAAACACAACACACAGGGCAAACCGAAATGTTCTGAAGTGTGCTTACATTTCTAGGGTCATATGGTTTCCACGAAAACATGGACAGGATGGCGGAGTCCATTCATAAAAAAGGAATTTACTCTATAGCGCGGAATGCCACGGAATTCGTCAATTTTTGGATGAATAAAAGGAGGTCTGTCACTTAATTTGAATCGCGATATGAACTAGTGTATGTGAATATTAAAACGCAAAAATACGGTTTAAATATGAATCCTGCATGTTCCGCTAGCCTCGGTATGTATGAATGGCGGAGACGTGGTTTTGTTTACTAACAAAACGATTTTCGGCCTCTGCATCTCACTACATGACGACATGAACACATGAACTTACAGGCTGTGAGAGAATTTTACCGTTTCATTTGAGAAAACTAGCATCATATCATACTGTATACACACAGAAACTTCACAGCAACCTGTCAAAATAAAAGTGCGGTTTAACATGCAACAGAAATATATTACTCTTGTATTACTTTTGTACAGTATAATGTACGTCTTTATATATTCCATTTACTGTCAAATTTAAATAAAACAATTAAATGATAAAAATAATTATTACAACCACATTAACCACTTAATTGTAGAAAAAACACAATTATTATTAAAACTTTTTAAAAAGAATATTCACACAATTTTTCTACCATGCATTAATTTTAACAGTAAACCTCTGTTTGTTTGCCAAAAAAATCAAAGGGTTTCATTTTCATTTGATTAAAAATAAATGTTTCATGCCTTCATTTGATTATCAGAAAAAATAAAAAGAATTTCTGGAAGAAAAAAAAAGAAAAAAAAAATTGTAGGGCCCTTTTGTTCAAAATGTTGAAATTGAGAGTTTTGGACTTATTTTTTCACTGAAATAAATGTTTTTGTTATTACACAGAGTTAAGTACCGAAAAAAGGTACCGTTGGGTACCGGTACCGAATTTCAGGTACCAATACCGGTACCGTACTGGTTAAAATGTGAATTGTACCCAACCCTAAAAGACATTGAATTTTTTTTTTTTTTTTTTTATGAAAACATGGCAGACTGTCCAAAATTCTCACCTGAGAGCCTCCAGCTATAGGAATGATGCAGGTGAGAAGGTTTCCGATCACCGTTTCCATAGGAACGGTGAGGCCATCCACATGAACGGTGTAGATGAGACTCAAGCAGTTCTGCAGAGTAAAGAGACGCAAGATTGAGTTTAAATAAAGGGAAATCTAATAACATCATACATTTATTGCTATTTTTTTTTTTTTTAACTTTTTATAGATTGAAACAGGACAGGAAATGATTACAAGAGGGAAATAGTATCAGGACAAACCACAGGCTGGATTTGAACCTGCATTTCCTGGCTCAACATGACTGGTATTTGTGTAAAACAAAATCTTGAATTGCATTTATGCAAACTTATGAAAAATTTGGTTTTCTGTTTAACATCACAAAATCTGTGGATTTTAATATCACCAAGGTAACTGGCTAACACAGGTGAGATTTTGACAAAATTATATGAATTACCCAGTTGAATGGGTTGATGTTGGGGAAAAAAACTGACAAATAAATCAATAAAAATTTTATAGTTTCACCACTGTGAAACTACAATAGTATGTTTCAAACAGCTGCTATGGAGTTACAATATAAATGCACAATTTCCAGCTATTGCTTTTCTTATTTTTTTTAATAGTAATTTTTATTTAATTTTTAGTTTATTAAGATTTTGTATATTTGTATTTTATTTATTATGTTTATTTATTGTTATTTATTATTTAATGCAACACTTTGAAAACTTGTATTATTTCTTATATAGCACAATTTTTTTTTCCACAAACAAAATATGTTGCTTTTTGTGATCAAGGTCAGAAAGATAATATAATTGTTTTATTATTTTTTGAAAAGAACATGAAGACAATACTACTACTAATAATAATAACTAAATTAAAAATTTTAGATTTTTATTTAGATATCTAAAAAAATAAAGATTTTTTTCTGACACATTAAATACGTTACAATATTGTGAAGGTCAGAAAAAAAAAAAAAAACAGTAGCCTAAAATAATAAAAACCTTACTGTTGAGCCCTGACTTAGATTCTTTCTTAGTGTCTTAGATTCTGTCACATGCAACTTTTTGTGTCTCTCTCTTACCCTAAAAACCTCTGTGTGGTCCAAACGGGACACGATGACCAGGCTTTTAGGAGCGTATAGTTGAGCGGGCTGGAGCACGTCTGGACTGTCATCTTCATCGGCCTCACTGGGCTCTCCTTTCTGTAGCTGAACACACAAACAATGAATAAAACACCTTCAAGCTGCACCTAGAATTACTACACTTCAAATCACTTAAACATTAGATGGCCAATCTACAAAAGAAGCAATATCTCAACCACCATAATCCATTTTAACACAGCAGTAAACCATCCCACCCATCAGCACCGTTGCATCCTGTTATATAATTTCTGCATGTGCGTGGCACGAACCTGCGGGTTCTCCACGGACTCCCAGAAGGTGAAGCAGGCGCAGTAATGCCGCTCGGAGTTGATGTCTGTGAGAACCGACACAAAGAAAGACGGAGGCTTTCTCTCTGGAACCAGCTGCCATCCACTGGGCTGACAGAACTGAAAGAGACGCCACAAAATTAAAAAGATGCCTTCATCAGATCCTATAAAAACACTACCAGAATTATTTAATTTTGTTGGATAAATCTATGAATTCTGGGATATCCTTTGTATTTGTTTGTGATGGGCTTACCAGCTCAAGGCCCTGAGGAAAGGGGTTATCCTCCCAGTCCTTCTCTGGGAAACGCTGGAGAATCCGGCCTTGACCCTCACTACCTCCTACACAAAAACAAAGACATACAAAGGATAAATCGATGCATAAGGACTGAAACCAGCTCATGTAAAGCTTTGCAAATTTGATATGACAGAAAATGCCTTTAGTTTAGTGCACAACATCATAACCCCATAAATCCATTTTTTCCCTCTGGAAAAAAAAAAACATAATAAAAAGACATATGTTGATAATGAGTACTTCCTGACTTATAAACAAGTAGTGCAAACTTTGTTTATGTCTTTGTATTTTAGGCATTGTTAATTAGTCATTTCAAACTAACATGAAATCATATTTAATTCCTTAATGTCTCTTGTGCATGATTCATTTATGCACATTATTCTGGAGGAAAAAAGTTCTGCTTTCATAACCTTGTATCAAAATGCCTTTGAAATGACTTAAAATAAAACTTCAAAAATAAAATAAAAAGCAAAAAATATGATAATAACAAAAATACTAAAAAGATACAAAAACTAAAAAGAAACCAACAAACAAAAAACAAAAATGAAACAAACAAAACAGAAAAAAATAAAAAGTAAAACAATCATCAAAACATTTGAGTTTGAAGCTGTATGAAATAGGCTGAAAAAAACAAAAAAAAATAAGACAAAGCAGAAAATTACTTAAAATAAATATACAAATATGATAAAGCAAACAAAAAAAACTAAAAATAAAACAAAAATGAAAAACATAAAACAGAAAATAAAACAAACTAAATAAAACAAACATCAAAACACAAAAAGTTTGAAGCTGTATGAAGTAGGCCGAAAATAAATTTTAAAAGGACAAAATTATATAAAATAAAATAAATCTACAAATATAATGAAGCAAACAAAAAAAAAACACTAAATAAAATATCAGTGTTTGAATCAGTGAAGCAGGCTGAAAATAAAACTTGACACGTAAAATAATAATAAAAATAAAAATAAGAAAAAGAAAAAGAAATTATTAATTAACAGACAATAAGAACTGAAAAAAAAAATCTACAAATATGACAAAACAAAAACAAATCAAAACATTTCAGCGTTTTGAAGTATGAAGCAGGCAATGTAAAGTGAGAGTTCAAAATGTCACAACAGAAGAGGAGAGGAGAAACAGCACCTGCCTGGGCTTTCACCAGGTAAACAAAACCATACAGACCCACCATAAAACAAACAATGACTGGGACGTCTCCCAAGACCCGGCACAAGAATCAGAAAGCACACACAGATTAAATCATTTTGCAGGGCTGGATGATCCAATGCACAGCACTGACAGCACTCCAAAAGATCATCACTCAGGAATTCATCTGCCTCTTTGAACATCTTATCAGATATGAGCACAACCCCACACACACACACACACACACACACACACAACAGACCTACAGAAGATCTATTGAACAGCAAGCGTTGTGAAATTGAACACAGGGATGGTTTGTGTGTTACAGAATGCTCTTATTGCACAGAGGAATCATGGGATTTGAGCCTGAGTTCATTTAGACAGCTGCCCCACTTCACCCAGAATAAATGAGTTAGTGACCCAATCCCTGTGCTGACGGCACGATGACCAGCAGGACAACACTTTAAGTGTCAAACTGAAGCCTTACCCAAGAAAAGTTCCTTTTGAGTAAAGGACAAATGTTAAAGGTTAAGAATGCACACTTTATTTGAGCTTAGAACAATATTCTGAAAAACTTGAACTAAACATTGAATTTCCCATTCTTTAAACCAAATTTAAAATGTTAGTTACTTTTAAAAATCCCATTAAAATTGTATTTCCATTACTTTTTCATGAAAGTGCGGAAAATACAATTATAAAATAATGCTTAAAAAATAAATAAACTAATAAAATGAAATAATATTAATAATAATAACAATAATAATAACCATTATTATTATTATTATTATTATTATTAAAAACAGTATAATAATAATAATAATAATAATAATAATATAATAACACTTATGAAACAAATCTTTAATTGTGTTTTATTTTATTTTATAAGAACTGAATGCATCACTCTCTAGGTTGCTTCAGCAACTGGAACACAAAAAAAACTGCTTAAAAAAATAAATAAATAAAAAATAAAAATAAAATTGCTGAATCTTATAGCTCACACACACAAAACCAGGGACAATTTCAGAGATTGGATTTCCCCCAACCCCTCACGTGTGTGCAAGTTTGCACGTATAAAAGGGTGGGACTCACTATAGGTGAGTGAGTTATGTGGTGCACATGGCTGATGGGGTTAAAATAAACGGAGGTGTGAACGGCCACACCTTCCTCCTTAAATCAGCTCGGGCTCATGAAGAGTGTCGTGTTTACTCGAGAGCGATACAGGTGAGCCATAAACAATGATGCATTGTAGGAAATCAACTAAAGGTTGGTACGTGCAGCCTGGGTGTTATCAAACAAGTCTGGAGTTGGAATAAGACTTTAACCTTTCCCTAAACAAACCACTGAAAGTTAGACAACAAATATCAACAGAAACTCAAACACTAGTGCAGATGACTTCAGTGAATAGTAGTAATTTTAGTAATATTATTCAAAGAATTTCTACATATTCTGACCAATGAATTCCTTGCATTTTTCAATGAAATATAATTTTACAGACATAAAAAGGCCATTTCTAACTAAAGAAATACTAAAGAACGCTCAATACAGAAATGTTTATTTGAATTTCCATTACTTTGTATTAATTTCAATTAACTTTATAATAAATAATAAATACTGATAAAATACTTTATAAAACAATACTAATTTTAAAAAAATAAATAATTAAAAAATAAAAACATTTAAAATAAAATTTACCTGACAAATTCAGGTTTTCCCAGAACTTGCACTTATTTCCTCACAATCTAGACCAACTGGGTGGTAAAACTCCTTTTTGGTACAGTTTAAAAAGGAAAGACTCCAGATGCAATTCTACCGGACAACAGGCAAAATAATACCTGGAGGCAATCTGGAGCGTGTCCAAAATACAGGCACCACAATAGAGCCTATTCACAACACTGTGCGCTGCCAAAATTAGCCTGTTGTGAAAATGATCTTTGGATGGCATTGGCCTGGAAGATTAAGCTGGCCGGTGGAGAGGAAATGCACCAACTTCAGGTGATATTCATATACACTTCTGGCCCGTTGCCAGGGCCCCCAGGCGGTCACTCTACACTCGACCCCCATTTAGTAGAACTGACATGTTATCGCCGCAGGGTAAGAGTGTAGAGTCAGGATTAGTTTCATTTTCCCTTGCAAAAAAAGAAGAAAAAAAAAAATCAAGACAAGCGGCCAAGAAACGAATCTGAGCCAGAATCAGCGTGCCAAACTCAAACTGATTTTTTAGCCCTCCAACGTGTTGGGAAATCTAAAACTCACTTTCGTTCCCACCCCTCCTACTTTTTCGCTATCTCAGAAGGAGAGCGAAAGCGACTAGATGAGTGAAGGAGAAAAAGAGACATCCAAGCACAAACAGGCACTGTTCTCCAAACACTAATTCACTCATGCCAATTCCAGAATTCCGTGACATTCTGATTCCAGAACTCTGGTGATCCCAGATAACAGCTGAGTTGGCAAACGAGGTAAGAACTCTCCCGAGGGGAACGTTGTGAAAGGTCTAAACCGAAGATCAACACATACACGCGCATTTAGCACATTTAAACCAAAAATGCACGAGTAGGAATGCTGCACGCAAGGCTTTGGACAAATCAGAGGAGAATTCTGACCTCATTTTTGGACTCTAGAGACAAAACAAAAAGCTTAGAATCAAAACAAGTGAGTTGAGGACAAACCCACAGCCAGTTGGAGTCAACACGAGTCTGAGAACCTTCTGAAATCCAACGAAGAAAAATGGGGTCAGTAGGATTTTATGGAGGCCACATAAGCTGTGAAGGTTTCTCAATGATTTACCAATCCACCTTGTTTATTGGACCAGACTACCAAAAAACCTTGCACCTGAGATTTTGGTTCTTGAATGGGGTCATATGGTACATGGATATGGGGAATGTGCTTGGATAATCATTAGGGCTGGGTAAAAAAAAATATTGATATTTCAATATTAAGATATTCTCATTTTTACGGAACGATATCGATTCTTAAAATCCCAAGAATCAATCAGTCTAGCCTATTTTCAGTTAATGGACGGAACGTTGAAGGGCACTTCCCATCCAATAAATCGCAATAAGCATTGTGCTTTGGTACTTTTAAAACAAAGTCTCAGATTTCAAATTCTGTCCATTGTATTGCAGTATTGCAGAGAGGGGCATTTTGCCAAATATATGCACCATTTAACAAATTCATTATAAATTTTACTGTTCTTCTGTGTTTAACTTATGTTTGAATAAATCAATAAAGTTATGACAGCCACCATTATGTTTATATTTCAAAACATGAATTGAAGTAGAAATATTATGTAATTGTAACTTTATTATTAACTTCATTAAGTGTAATTTTAATAAAATAGTCAATTTTAACCTTTAATATTTTAGTAATGTAGTTACTAATTAGTTGAGAGATTTTTTTTTCCTTGAGAAAATTTGGTATGTACTCGTCTGTACCTGATATATTGCCAAAATAATCAATATCAAATCGAATTGAACAGGTAAATCGAATCAAAAGCTTGTGAATGAGAATTGAATCAAATCGTGAAATGTGTGTCAAAACCCAGCCCTAATAATCATACAAGAATGATATGGACAAATGAGACTTCAAAAACTCTTTTCCAGACAAGGCTTGTTTGTTCAGATAGAAGGCAATGCTCAAATGTATGTGATTCAAAAGTTAATCTGCATTGTTTTTGTTGTATTTTGGCCACACAACATGAACTGTCCATTACTAGGGTTGGGAATCGAAAATCAATTCCAGAATCGGATTCTTAACTCTTTCCCCGCCATTGACGAGATTTCTCGTCAATTAAGAGACAACGCTTCCCCGCCATTGACAAGTTTTTACTGCAATCCGTCTTCTAGGTGTATTACGGTAAGGAAAGCCCTAGCGCATGTCCTGAATGAGTTACGAGACTTCCGGGTCTTTAGGGTGCGAATAGAAGACGATCGGCATAAATGGAAGCATCAGAGAAAATGTAGATCATATATAGATCATGTATGTAGATCATGTTTTGACCATTTTGAATCTGATCGGGACAAAGTAGTCAGTGAGAGAGATGCCTTTACAGACACAGAAACATCTCTAGTTGTAACCGATAACCCGTCGATCTGAATAGGGGTGTGTGTGTGTGTGTGTGTGCGCGTGCGTGCATGTACAGTATATGTATGCACATGTATCTATGTAGCCTGTGTGTGTGTGTGTGTGTGTGTGTATAATCATATGTATGTATATGTTTGTGTGTGTGTGTGTGTGTGTGTGTGTCTGTTTGTTCTGTTTATTGAATGCAATTTAAATTATTCATATAATTATTTACAGGTGAAAGAATATGACATCTGAATGTATTTTGCTTGAAAATGCACTAATTTGATAAAAATGCATTTTTCTCAGTTTTTTGTCCAAAATGTTGTATTTTTGATGAAACCTATCTGCATTCAAATGGTGTTAAAACATGAACACATGAAGATAGAATTTTTTTTTTTTTTTTTTTTTTTTTTTAAAGCAGAGGCTTGGTTCTTTATTTTGATATATAATATGTTCTTATATTCATAGCAGAAAATATTCTGAGGGCCGTCAAATTTAGGTGAAAATCATCAAAAATGCTGGCGGTGGCTGGCAACTTTTTTAAAAAACGCTGGCGGGGAAAGAGTAAAGGTCAGTAATCGGATACTTCTTGTCAAATTAAAATTTCGATTCCATCTATCGATTCCTATGCACTTTTTTTTCTTCATCTGTGAGGACCGGACCTAGCGATCTGCCAGGACCTTGCTTGGTAATGTAAGTGCTCCAAAGTTTGGCTACATTTGCAATCAGAAGCCAAAAAAGCTAAGTATAATATCTGTGATAGCTAAACATGTCGCAAGAGAGGCGTCACCACCAACATTAGGGGTGGGAATCGCAGGGTACCTCACGATACGATATTATCACGATACATGGCTCACGATAACGATAATATCATGATACAGCGATTCTGCGATAATCGATATATTTCTAAAAAAATCCTATAATGATATATCGCGATATCTGTCTAAACAAAATGCCTGTGAAAAGGTTAAGTGCAAGTTTTCTTTCTTTATTCAAGTCCAAACTGTTAGAAAACAGCAAAAAAAAGTTCTGTAAATCAATTTTAACATGTTGAGTAAATTAATTTTATTCTTGGACTTATTAAAAGGTTACACTTTTCTTTTTCTCTGTGTGTAAACAAACACATTTAACTGCTTAACTTATATAGCCTCTCTCTCTCTCTCTCTATGTAATATATATATATATATATATATATATATATATATATATATATATATATATATATATATATATATATATATATATATATAAACAAACAAACCTGGTACATTTCAAAATTTACCTGGAGTGCTTTCTCAACCTTTCTACTCCTCTCATCATAAAAACGGAGCCCAGCACGGAAAAATAGCCGTTCACATCGCGTCTTTTGCGCGCTCAGGTTGGTTATTTCAAATGTAGACGCGCGGCAAGCACACACACACTGCACACTTCTGCGCCGCATTACGGCTCTGACAGTGTTTTGTCTCGTCCTCCATGCCATAGGTGCAGATTTATGTTTCTGCCGGTCGATGTCCACTGTTCACACTGCATAACGCGCACTTGTAATATCTGAGAGAGAGGGAGAGCATCCAGTTTTGTTCACATAAAACTGGACGCACCGGCGGCGCTCTCTCTCTCTCATATAGTGAGGGAAATCCACCTGCGATCCGAGCGGAGAGGTTAGGCTACTCATGACTGAATATGCGCTCTGCAATAATAACGTGATCAGTGCCTATGGTCCACGCTGATAACTGTTCCGGGGCAGTTTTTTAGTTTTCATCTCCATAAACGTATATATAGCAGTAGAGCTAATACAGTGGCTGAAAATCTGTTTATCATTCGGTTCCTCGTGCTTCCCCATCTTCATAGAGAACGCGCTTCATAGTTGCTCTGAGCGCTCTTGGAAAGAATGTGGAAATGGCGCGGCCGCGATTTCCACGCATTTTTAGACGCTGGGAGCAGGAAAATGTATTTAGAGCACCTTATTGTATTAATTAAAATATCGATATTTGGCGCCAGATATCGATTATCGTATCGCATGGAGAAGGATCACGATATATCGCCATATCGATTTGTTGTCCCACCCCTAACCAACATGACAAAGAACTTAAATTTAATAGATCGTTAAAGATCGCAAACACGATTCAAACACCAACGTGATTCTATTCCCAAATTACAATGATTCGTTTGTTTCATTCCTCAACCTTTGACGTGTGCGATCAATGCTGTGATCACTTGGTTCGTCCGTGGAGCGTACGATCACATCTGTATGATTTGAACATTTAAATTTGCGTTCGCACTGCCGTTGACCTAAAGAGATCAGCTGTCATCTGTCATGAATGAAACAGCTTCAGTCGATTCAACCACACAGTATCATTATTTCTGTGTTACAAACATTCAAATCACAGAAGTACTGGGATAAAAGTTTATAGTACAGATATAAACTCTGATGTGTACGGTAGCGATTAAAATAGAGTAAATCACCTTTTGAAAGTAATTTGACACTTCAAATGAAGATTTATCGATTACACTGTTACGCCAGTAGGTGGCGAAAAGGGGCTTTTCAAATGTAATTGTCTTTGAATCATACAAGAGATTCGTTCAAGAACACTGAACGTTTGATATCATAATTTAATCACATTGGAATCAAAACAGGGAATCGAAACGAATCGGAATTTATCAAATTCAAACGATACCCAACCCTATCCAATACGATTTGTTTCCGCAACTTTCACGCAATTTTCAACAAAGAAGAGTACCGTGAACTTATTACAGGGACAATCCCGTGGAGCAACCAGGTTCTGACCCTTTACCACTACAACACACCACCTAGTCATTTAATGAGGCCTCTAAAGAACTTAAATAACCCGCTTAAAATCTGTTTATAGGTGAGAGTTCAAACAAATGAATGGGCCTGAATTATGTAAACTATGACCCTGGCACACAACTACAAAGCTCTCAAATCTCATTTATGCATAATATGTACACATTTATTATAATATTTATTATAAATTTAAATATGTACACATTCAAATTTTGCAAGTCGACATCTTTTTTTACGAGACACGTTATTTGCCAAATGCCATAATTACCGTCACACCTGATGTGCCTTGCCATATTTGAATCAATACTGTCATTAAGAAAAACGGGAAACCAACTACATGGAAATATTTGTTAACGGAAATAAAAATGGAAAAATGCTGAAACTAAATTATATTTTCATGACTAAAACAAAAATAAAATTTTAAATTGCTGGTAAACAATTGTACATTATACTATTTACTTTTAAACAGCCCTAAAATAATAAAATTAATAAAAAACAAATAAACTGAAACTGTAAAACTAAACTAACTAACAAAACGAATAAAATAGAAATAAAAATGTAATTAAAAATGTCATTTTTATATCTATTTAAAAAATGTATGTGTATTTGTGGGTGTATGTACTGGTATATATGATTTACGAGGACACAAGTGTGTATAATGACATGGGTACTACAATATAAACATGGTTTATGAGGACACTTCCTGTGTCCCCGTAAAACAAAAGGCTTAAAAAACATACTAATCGGTGTTTTATGAAATTCAAAAATTGCCAGTAGTTTCCTGTAAGGGGTAGGTTTAGGTGTAGGGTTGGTGTAGGGCGATAGAAAATACAGTTTGTACAATATAAAAACCATTACACCTATGGAGAGTCCCTGTAAACCACAAATTCATGTGTGTGTGTGCGCGTGTGTGCACGTGTGTGTGTGTACGACGATAGCCCACAGTTAATCGCTGTGTGAAAAGTCATATTCTGTGGTCTGGGGAGGAATGAAAATCATACAAATTTGATATGACAAATAATGACAGGATTTTTATTTTTGGACTAGCCATTCCTTTAATATAAACCACAGACTCAACCGCAGCTTAATTGTCAGTCATTACTCATCAGTTCCATTAAACGGCACAAAGGTGTCATCTTTTTTTGGAGTAGGTTTGACACAGCCTCCCTACAACCTGAATGATCACATTTCAAGGCACTTCCGCTTTACCCGGCTCTACTGTGACTCACTAGTGCATCTGTTTATTAATAGGGAAATTTCACACAGGATCTTCTCATTCACACAGGATCTGAGAGAGACGCCACAAGACAGTCACACCGCCCTGCTAGTCAGCCTGAAGCAGGTGAAGTGAAACCGAAGGCAGGTGACCAACTACAGCAATCACAAGATTCTATCAAAAAAAAAAACTCAATGAGGAAACTAATGCATGCCAACAATGTGGCATTCATGTATCAATCACAGAGATGACGACTAAACTAGTACGTGGTCAGGCCATGAGTAATACCGACTTCCTTAATATGCAGAAAACGCATTCTGAAGCAACTGCGCCTGTGCACCGCAGGAATTCACTATCACGCTTGTGTAAGAGACAGACATGCAGCATGGTTGCGACTGTGTGTTAGCGCATGTGGGTGGGGTGGCAAAAAACAAGTATGTTGGCTTGCAAAGAGAAAAGACTGGGTCGCATTATACAAGTTCTCAATAGTGCAAAGAATGTGTTGCCATAACCCGCCAATTTTTCACAAATTCACTAAAGTCTAGTCTTAAAACCTGTCTCTTCAGGAGCTTAATGAAGATTCTAGAGAAAGGCTTGGTGGCGTGTCAAAACCAGAAAACCGCAGCCTGCTCCTATGGCCCGCGCCCCACGTTGTCAAAACAGTTTGTCGCTATGGCTGCCAGGACCTGAGAGGCCACAGTTAAGCGTGTCAGGGAGTACAGCACAGGCTAGGTGGGCAGACACAGGAAGTTGTCAACCACCATCTATAGCAGTGGTTCTCAACTATTGGGTCGTGGCCCAAAAATGATTCATGAGTCTGTTCAAAAATGGAGAAAGGTACATGTAAATAATAAAAGGAGACTAAACATATAATTCAAAATATTGATTAATAAAAACAAATTAAGAGTCTGAAGTATGTGTTGTGTATCAAAATATACTGTTACATGGTCGTATCAAAACAGCCCTAAAAGATTTTAAAATGTAATTTATTCCTGTGATGCAAAGCTATGTTATTATACTAAGAAATTTCCTATTATGGTCAATGTTGAAAATGGTTGCACTGTTTAAATTTTTCGTGAAAACTGTGATGCATTTTTTCAGGATTCTTTGATGAATATAAAATTCAAAAACAGCATTTATTTGAAATAGAAATCTCTTGTAACATTATAAATGTGTTTATTGTCGCTTTTGATCAAATTAATGCTTATTTGCTGAATAAAAATATTAAATGGATAGTACACCCAAAAATGAAAATTCTGTGATTAATTACTCACCCTCATATCGTTCCAAACCCGTAAGCCCTTTGTTCATCTTCGGAACACAAATTAAGATATTTTTGATGAAATCCAAGAGCTTTCTGACCCTGCATAGACAGCAAAGCAACTAAATGTTTTACGTCCCAGAAAGGTAGTAAGGACATTGTTAAAATAGTCCATGTGACATTAGTGGTTCAACCGTCATTTTATGAAGCTGCGAGAATAATTTTTGTGTGCAAAGAAAACAAAAATAAATGACTTTATTCAACTTTATTTCCTGCGTCATCAGCATGACATGCATTCGCTGTGGTACTTTCGTGAACACGTCAAAGACTGCCACGGAAGAAAAAAAAATGTTGAATAAAGTCATTATATTTGTTTTCTTTGCGCACAAAAAGTATTCTCATAACTTCATAAAATTACGGTTGAACCACTGATGTCACCAGGACTATTTTATGATGTTTTTACTAGGTTTTTGGACCTAGAACTTGTCACAGCTACACTGCTGTCCATGCAGGATCAGAAAGCTCTCAGATTTCATCCAAAATATCTTAATTTGTTCCGAAGATGAATGAGGGTCTTACAGGTTTGGAACGACATGAGGGTGAGTAATCAATCACAGAATTGTCATTTTTGGGTGAACTATCCCTTTGATTTCTTTCACAAAAAAAAAAAATAAATAATTTTTTACTAACCCAAAACTTGTGAACAGCAAATCAGATAATAATTGTGTGAATATCAGGACAAGTCTCTTTAAAACACCTCTAAAACATGAATGTACACATAAATACACATAAAATATTGGTACGGTTATTAGCCGATATTGGATATTTTATTGTGTATGCTTGTGCATTTTATATTTAGTTTAGGTGAACATCAGATGACTGGAAAGGTAACAATTTATTTAAAAAAAACACTGTTAAACAAAAAAATGATAATAATAAATAATAATAAATAATAATAATAATACTTTAATTTTAGTGTTTGATTTATTTAGACAAAATAGTACAGAATTTTAATTCTAGTTATCATCCAAAACAAAATTAGCAGCTTGCTGATAGCCAGATTTATAATATTTTTGCATTCTAATTCTAATCTAAGATTAACGGCTAGTGAGTAAATGGCTCAATGCACCTTGAACTACTTCAGACTCAAACTCTTGGCGTTGGTCATTCTGGGTGGACTTGCACTGAGAGAACTGCATCTGCCAAAATCTGCTGTTGCGCAGGGATACAGAGAGTGCAGTTTTCTTTTCATTCTGTGTATAAAAGCTCTTCAACAAATTCACATCCTTCCTGCACGCCAGCAACCACCCGTCCCACAACCACATTCAGCCCTGACTGCTTTTTCAATAGAGGAAATACTCGAGGCTCAAGACAATTTACGCACTTTTTTTTAGAGCGAGCGCTAGTTTTTAACAACAAAACAATATCTTATTACTTCTTGAAATACAATGTGGCTTTTGGTGTCGTTCAAAATGAAAAAAAAATTATCAGCACAGTTTTACAAACCCCTAACATTTTCTATTTGTTTTCTGAGCCACAATGACGTCTGCAATGTGTGAAACTGTTGTGCTCTCATGTCTGCATTCTATGCAAAGACCTGCGGCTTTGATATTTTAAGTCGGGCACTTTGGTTTTCAGTGGACAAGTACCGGTCTTTCCAAAAACTCTTAAAGAGCTTATGTGCTTCTAAGACAAACTAATGTCACAGCATGAGACATAAATCGAGTTTTATTTAGATTGCAGATAAACACTCTCACACAGAGGTATTAACCGCTGCGTTAACAAGGATTAGGGCTGGACAAGAAACACTGCAATGATTTTAATGAGCTTTTTACTTGGCCATTAAGTTTTCTAAAGGCCACATCAGTAGACTAGCTTCCACCCTGACACCCTCACTTGTCATGTGACAGACAGATATGAGTGTTAAGTCTGAATCAGTTCATAACATCCTTTCTTTGAGTTACTTGTCAATATAAGTGTGGCATTTTTTTAATGTATTAAGCTTTTAGTAAAGCTTCTAGTTTTAGTAAATGTAGGTAAATATTGGTGATTTGTTTTTAGGTATAAATTGAATATAAATTAAATGTATTATTATTATTATTACTTATTTTAAATACTCTTGTGTTTATTAATGAAAAATTGTGTTTGAAAAAAAATGTAGTAAATGTAGGTAAATACTAGCAATTTGTTTTTAGGTATAAATTGAATATAAATTAAATGTATTATTTTTATTTTAAATATTCGTGTGTTTATTAATGAAAAATTGTGTTTGAAAACAAATGTAACAGTTTTTAAGGTGTTTTATATTATTTAACTGCATAAATATTCGAAATCTAATTCACAATAATGTTTTGTCAAAATGATGGATAAATAATTGAAAGATTAAAATTCATGAAAATATATTTTAAATATTGTCAAAATGCTACGTTCATACAAGGATACACAGATGTTTCACAACTATTATTATTATATTATATTGTATTGTATTGTATTGTCTTGTCTTGTCTCTTTCCGTAAATGGCATTCAACTGATCATACTGTATTTGCCGAATCTATTACCTTTTCCTTAGAGGGTTTATCTACAGCTCCCCTTGAGGATAAAATTGTATTGTTAAATAATGTCCTCACCGTCTATTTGGACACTTTTGCTCCTCTAAAAACACGCACTGTCTCTTTCGTACACTCGGCTCCTTGGTATAGTGATGATCTACACTCAAAGAAGGTTGCTTGCCGTAAACTGGAGCGTAAGTGGCGTTGCTCTGGCTTGACTGTTTTTCATCAGGCTTGGAAAGCATTGCTGTGTCAATATAGAGTAGCACTTGAAAAAGCAAGATCATCCTACTTTTCGCAGATTATTGTAAATAACCAAAATAATCCCACGCAGCTCTTTCTCACTATTAACTGTCTTCTTAAAATTGATGGAGCTAATTCTCAGACCGCATCAGTTCAAGTTGTGTAATGATTTTCTCAACCATTTTAGTGCTAAAACTGCTTGTGTCCGTAAACATGCATTTTGTTTCTCTGGCAGTCAATTTTTTATGTTTTTCTGGTACTCCTCTGTCCAGATTTTCTTCAGTTCATCCTGAATCACCCTGTGTGCAGGTTTCTAGTATGAAAGCTACCACTTGCATACTTGATCCCCTGCCAACTAGTTTATTTAAATCTTGTTTTGGCGTTTTGTGTTATACTGTTCTTTCAATCATCAATGATTCATTGTCAAACAGTGCTGTGCCAGCAGCACTTAAAACTGCTGCTATCACCCCTGTTCTCAAAAAGCAAAATACCAATGTGAACGATTTAAACAATTTTCGTCCAATATCAAATCTTCCATTTTTTGGCTGAAATTTTAGAGGGTGTTGTTGCTTCTCAATTATACAATCATCTGACTGTTAACAACCTTTTTGAGCCATACCAGTCTGGGTTTTGGAAACTGCACAGTACTGAGACAGCCTTGGTCAAAGTTACTAATGACTTGTTATTAGCATCTGACGCTGGATCTGTGTCAATCCTTATCCTTCTGGACCTAAGTGCAGCTTTTGATACCGTCGACCATACAGTATTACTTAGTCGACTTGAATCGGTCTTTGGGGTGACGAAGATTGCTCTGGATTGGTTCAGATTAGGGCTGCACGATATATCGTTTCAGCATCGATATCGCGATGTGCGCATCCGCGATAGTCACATCGCAGGATGTGCGATGTTTAGTAGGCCTGATCATTATATTTATACTGATTGTTTTCTTTGCTCACACACAGACACCGTGTCTACTCCGGACGCAACAGCTGCACAGAGATACCCATTTTTAAATAAATTTAGTAGCAGAGCTACTGCAAGCGATTTTCAGTGCTGGAAATCCATTTATCCTTTGTTGAAACTTCCGCGTCGTCGAGGAGAGCACATCACGGATGTTTAGCAACGGCAGGCGCCAGGAAAGCGCAAGCTCCCGAGCGCTTTGGAAAGGAGGAGGAAGTGGCGCGGCGGGAGTTTTCCACGCGTTTGCAGATGCACCATGTGAACGGCCCCAAAGTCTTTCTACACTGGATGCGACAAAGCGACCGTTGCCAATCGTGTCAACTTTGTGTCAGTACGTCATAAATAGAGCGAGGCATATCAGTTTACTGGCGGGGATTCGTCGTGTCGCGCCGCATCCAGTGTAGTACGACACATATGCGCGAAACCGTGTCAAAATGCATGTCTCCAAGTATCCTTGTAAAAAAAAAAAAAACAGTTGCTTATGTCTTAGGTAAACAATTGAGAAAGAAAGAGGATAACAATAACAGCAGTTTAATGTCTCTGTTGCTTTCTGTGTCATAAACAACAAAACAGAGAAAAATCACTTTTGTAGCTTTAACACAGATTTATTAGATTTAATTTATACAATGAAGACTGTATTATGCAGTGTTATTTTACATTTTATTATTCAATTTCTGCACCTGAATACTGTTGGACTTGCCTTAAAAATACAAAGCACTGTTTATTTCATTTGTATCTTTGTTCTATTATATTTATCTATGCTTGTAAATTGTTTATTTCCTATGCTGATTTACTCACCTACAAAATCAATATTTTTTTTCTCTCCAAATAGAGCTATTCAAGTCATTTGGTGATTTTTTTTTTTTTTCATATCGCAATATATATCGCAGAAAAACAAAATATCGCAATGTGAGTTTTTTCCAATATCGTGCAGCCCTAGTTCAGATCCTATTTAACTGATCATAGTCATTTTGTTTTTATGGATGGTCACAAATCAGAGGTCGGTCCTGTTAGTACTGGTGTCCCTCAGGGCTCATTACTTGGTCCCTTGCTTTTTAGCATTTATATTTTTCCTCTTGGACAATTGTTAAGATATCTTGAACTTAACTACCATTTTTACGCTGATGATACGCATATTTACATCCATTCAAATCCGGGCCATGTGTGTGAATATTTCCCATCTCTCACACTGTCTCTCTGAGATTAAGTTGTGGATGGATGAAAATTTATTGTGTCTGAATAGTTCCAAAATGGAAGTTATGCTTCTTGGCTCTCCCCATAAATTGCGTAATGAGGGATCTCTAGCTTTGTCTGTTGATGGTGTTGCTATGGAGTTACAAAGTAAATTAAAAAATCTGGGCATTATTTTTGATCCCAGCTTGTCATTTGAGCCTTTCGTGCTGAACACTGTTAAGACCTCGTACTTTCATCTCAGAAATAATGCACGGCTACGACCTGTGTTGTCTTTCTCTGTCGCTGAAAGGTTAATTAATTATTTTGCCTTTTCTCATCTAGACTATTGTAAGTCCCTTCTTATTGGAGTCTCAAAATCTTGTATTAACAAACGTCAACATTTACAAAATTCAGCCGCCAGAATTCTGTCAGGGGCCAGGGCTGTTGATCATATATGTCCTGTTTTAATTCCCTATACACCTAGTCGCAATTTGCGATCTTCTCAGAGTGGTCATTTAGTTGTTCCTAAAACACGCCTGCATTCTGGGGATGATCGGGCATTTTCATCTTCCGCCCCCAAATTATGGAATTCTCTCCTGGCTGACATCAGGGAACCAAATTCGTTAGGCATTTTTAAATCTCGTCTTAAAACTTTTTATTTTTGTCTTGCTTTTAACTGATTGTTATTCTGTACTTTTGTGTATTACTTTGATTGTTGTGTTTGCTTGTGTTGTAAAGCGCTTTGAGAAAGTACTCTTTTAAAGGCGCTTATATTAAATAAAATTTATTATTAAAATTTATTATTATTATATTGTATTATATTATTATTTCATTAAATATTCTTTCTTGTGTTTATTAGTGAAAATAATATGGGAAAACAAATCTTTATTTTTAATAAGGTTTTTACTTTTGTTGTACTGTGTTGTACTGTGTTTTTACCTTACTGTGTTTTTACCTTAACTGCATTAAATTTTCTAAATTTACTTTGCAACAATGGATGATTGGTCAAAACAATGGATAAAAAAGGATCTAAAATTTAAATAAAAATATATTTTAAATATTGTCAAAATGAAAACAAATATTTCATGTGTTTTTTTGTTAGTTCCAAACCCTAACAATACATATATTAATACGATCATATAAAAATAATATATTAAAATAATATAATGTTAAATAATAATAATAATAATAATAATAAACAATATTATTGTCATTATTAATGTTATTATTATTATTAAACATTATTTTTGTGTTTACTAGTGAAAAATACTGGGTGAAAACAAATCTACAATGATTTTAACAAGGTTTTTACTTTTATCTTATTTTATTGCATTGCATTAAATGTTATATATTCATTTTGCAACAATGGCTGATTGGTCAAAAGAACGGATAATGAAATAAACAAAATATAAATTTAAAAAAATATTTTAAATAGTCAAAATGTTAACAAATATTGCATACGTTTTTCAGCCAAGCCCTAACAAGGATATGCACACGTTTTCTCAACTAATCTCTTCATGACACTAAATAAACAAAGACAACCCTTCTCTCTCACACACTTAATATATTTAACTAACCTCTGCCGAACATCTACTAAGAGATAAGTAGGTACGCTTTAGGTCCCTTGTACACCTTGTTATATCAATAATTAAACATTGCAAAGGACTAAAGCTCAGCCTGTGACAGATATCCTGCATGAAATGCGAAAAGCAAACTAAAAGAGCACACTTGGACTCCTTTTGCTTACATAATGTTGGCGTCATTGGTTAGGCATTCCACCTCAGCAGAAATTCCAAGCCTTCCGACAAGGTTTGGAAATCATATGGAAAGTAGTAGTGAAATTAGCATCAGGGTTAGTCAGTTCTCCTCCGCCACGGACAGCCAACAGACGTGAGGCTGTGACCGGTGTTTAGATCGAGTAAACTGATTATGAGCACTGGGAATTCAGGGAAAATACACACAGATGATGAACTAGGACATAAAGCATCAACAGTGTGGCGTAGACTTTTGACGTCTGTCTGACAATCACACAAAAAAAATCATTAGCTCACTTTCCTCCCACAACAAACGTTCTGTGAGGAAGCGTCTGTGGCATGCTGTCAATTAGCACAGGAAATAATTTTAACTTGCCAGTCAGTCAGAAAAATTGCACTTACAATAGAAGTATATGGGTCAAGGTACAGCATAATACACACAGTTTCAAAATTTCAGCCCCAAAACATTGTACACGCTAACTTGAGACTAGTTATGCAAAGTTAAACTTAATTTTTTTCCACAATTCTGACCACATAGCTTGAAACGTCTTGGCCCATAGATTCCACTATAAGTGCCTAATATGTTTTCACAAATTAAACAAATTATTTTCTATGGTATTTGACAGCAGGTCACAGATGATATTGATGAAAAACATCACAGATTAAACAATATCAAAGTCTACCGAACCTTTTTATATTTTGCTTGACATTGGATTCGCAAGGTTATTTTGTGATTGCCTCTATATGTGAGGCTTAAAGCTTCTCATGCTTTTAACCCAACACTTTTACTGCTTCTCCTGCTGTATAAATGATTCATCATGTCTATGTAAGATGACTCAGAAAATGTGTAATAATGGCAAAATAAAAACAACTGACTCAAAATCTGAGTACAAAATTAACACTCACAAAGCGCCAAATGACAGCTTCAGAGTAACTGACTTTGACAGGCCAAAAAAAAAAGTAAAAAGAATTGCAAAAATGATTCTAACCTTCGCTGATGTAAGTAATCAATTAAAATACAAATTAAAAATACAATAAAAAAACATACAAAGAAAAAAAGATGAAATTAAACATAACTAAAATTAATTTTGCATTCATAATTATCATTTATTATTATTATTATTATTATTAAATTAATTTGTATGTTTAGATATTTAATAATAGAAATATAACAATAAAATTAATATTATTAGTAATAATAATAATAATAATATAGTCATTTTATTATTATTATTATTGTTATTAATAATTCATGTTATTATTATTGGTAGTATTATTAATAATAAACTTATTATTATTATTACAAATGTTAATTTTATTTTTATATTATTAAATAACCAAACAAATAAATAACTAGGCTATATTTTATATATATATATATATATATATATATATATATATATATATATATATATATATATTACAGCCCAACCGATATGGGTTTTTTGGGGGGCGATACCGATATTAGGGCATAAAAAAAGGCCGATACCGATACATCGGCCGATATACTTTGTGTATATTGTGTATATTATATTATATTATATATACTATAGTATTCTATATATAGTACCAGTCAAAAGTTTGGACGCTTTCCTATTCCTGTGTCCAAACTTTTGACTGGTACTATATATAGAATACTATAGTATATACATAAACAGAATATATATACATAAACGCATTTATTGCAATGATCACTCAAATGTGCTGATCAAACATAATGACGTGACAAAGATTTGTAATGGAGGCAGGGTATTTAACAATTTAACAATAAACTTTATTATCCAAAATGAGTATGACATCAGTGCACTGAACAGTAAAGGTGAAGTTTATTTAACTTTATTTCAATTCAATTCCATTCATCTTTATTCCACTGAAGTTTATTTCACTTCAGAACATTCATTCACGGATTTGCGCTACTGTCTTCACACACAGATGAAACTTACTAGAGAAGTGTGAAGTGTGACATAATATACCACTGTAAATAAATACTTTATTACGCACTTTAATGCCCTTTGAATGTAACGTGTGCGTTCCCTTGGAACTGGAATCATGGCGGAATATCATGTGAAGTCCACTTCGCAGGGCACTTACAGTCGAATAAGACAACGCTTGAATGCTGCAGCCTGAACAAGAGACCTCTTTACTGAAGTTAAAGTGTTGGCTGATGTCACTATCTCAAGAACGCGGCGACGGATCTCCATCAAATTTGGGGGATCCTTTCAGCTCGAGGAGCCCTCTCGAACGCCACCCTCCGCGCCTCAGTAGCTCTCCGGGATCACCAGATCGGTCGGCGCCCGACCGCGAATTTAACTGCCCGTAACTCCCGGACCCAGGGGGCTATCGACGCGGGGGTGGTCTCATTCGAAAGGGGGCCTCGCGACGTACACTCGATTCGGCGTTCGAGAGGGTTCCTCGAGCTGAAGGGATCCCCCAAATTTGATGCGGATCCGCTGCGCTGTTACAGAGATATGGCCGTTCAAAGTTTCAATGGTATTCCATACACTTAAGCTTTAAAGCGTTTCATCCAGGTCGCCAGTAGCAAACAATGGAGCTTGCTCTGCTGGACAAACTATGTAATTACACCATATACAGGAATTTTATCTGTGTTTTATGTTCTGTAAAAAAAATTTCATATCGGTGGCATATTCGCCGATACCTATATATCTGCGACAGGCTCATATCGGCCGAAACGATATATCGGTCGGGCTCTAATATATTAATTATATATATATATATATATAAATGTATTTACACACATTTACATTATATAAAAGTATATACAGTATATATGAAAAGCCTGTAAATTGATGGACCACAATAACCTGTTGAAGGGAAACCCCCTTAAAGAGACCTTGAAAATCCTACTAACCACATGAGAGCAATAATCCTCACTTACAACTAGGCCTGTCGCAATAATCAATATATTGACTTATCGCACAATATATGTACATGACCTCAAAATATATTTTGTTGACGCAATATATCGCCCATTATATTTACTTAAAAATTAATGTCACCATGTTCTTTGCATTCCACTTGTGCATGTGTCTTTTGCAGCTTCTCGTACATAACGTGGTGTAGTCATGAGGTGCTAGTTCACATTTAAAAAAAGCTTCTACAAAAAAATGATATGGCCTTGTTTAGGGATCTGTGCCTTTGTGCATGCGGACATCTGACTGCTAAGTAGTGATTGTTTTTTTCAGCAATAGTGTGCACCCTTAATTTACAGAGAAAAGAAGGTCAGGGGAAAATCTGTAGATGGAAGTTTTTTGTGCATTTTTCTTTTTTTTTCTACTTGTTACTTTGCACTTTTTGTTAGAAAATGTTTATTTACTATTTATTCAAGTTTTTTAAGGTATCTAATATTTGATACTTAATTTCCATGATCTAAATATTCTTAAGAATTAAAAGTTTGTTGTCATTTGGAAGTGTGTAGGCCTTCTTGCATTATTATATTGTTATATTATGATTATACATTCAGTGGCATAAAATGGTCTTTAAAATGACAATAATATCGCTTATCGCAATTATTTCTGGGGCAATATATCGCACAACAAAAAGTTGTTATCGTGACAGGCCTACTTACAACAAGCCATCCAATCAGATCAGTTTTTCTGCAAATGTTTTTTTTTTTCTACCTGTGAACCAGTCAGCTTTACTGCACTTTCTACCAATCAGGTCATGGTGGGCTGCAGCTGAAACAGAGATTAAGACAGAAAGAGTGGGACACCAGACTATAATTCATGTCTGAATCCCAACAGCCACAATGCCAAAGACCCCTAGATATAATCCGGTGGGTCAGCAATGAAAAAATAGAGGATTTAGAAGAATTACTTCCCGCAAAGCCCATAGGCATGTGGAGAACAAGATCTTCAGTCTCCACCCGAGGGGTTTGGGAGGGGGAGAGGGCCGCATTCCCAAAATACCAGGGAAGACCATGAAAGCTTTGCGGCCATGGAGCGCTCGCTCCCCCTTCCCGCCCTGACCTCCGCGTCCCTCCACAAGAGACTGTTCATTGACCCACAAGATCTCTGGATATGAAGCACCCAAACAGCTATTAACCAGTCACTGCTTACCACGTTTCATAACCAGAGCTAAGTATTTTGTGTGCGTGCATGTGTGAGAAGTAAAAGTCAGAGCTGAAAAGTAAGGGATTTTCCTAATGTCGGGTTCGTAGTTCAGTTTCACTTGCCCTCCCACGACAAATAATACATTTCATTTTTAGCAATGTATTTATACTTTGTAATATAAATACATAATATTTATTGTAGTTTACCATTCAAAATGGGGGGGGGGGGTGGTAATGATTTTGTAAAAAAAAGGTCACCAAGTTTGCATTTATTTGATCAGAAATAGTTAAAATTGTAATGTTGTGAATATTATTATATTTTAAAATAACTATTTTCTATGTTAATATATTTTATGCAAAGCTGAATTTTAAGCATCAATGCTTCAAGTGTAATCCTTCAGAAATCATTCTAATATGTTGACTTAGTGTTCAAGAAATTTATCAATGTTGAAAACAGTTGTTTAATATTTTTGTGGAAATCAGAAACCAAAAATATAGTTTTCAAATTTGCAGTAACAGGAAATAAGAAAATATTTACTGAACTACTTAATTTATTTGACGGGTTTTTTTCTTCTTTTCTTTTTTGCATCTTGGATTTTCATTATTATTAAATACTTACTATTTAGTCTCACGTAGCCAGACCTTCAGACTGACTGCAAAAGGTCTGGGAACCTTGGCCACTTTGAATGGCCAAGGCCCACCCAAGAGGCCATTTGACTGACAGGTAAAGCAACCAATCACTTTTCATTTTGTGCCACGTCATGTTTAGGGGCATGGAAATGTCCCCACAATTGGCTTTCTTCTTCCATAATGGGGTTTGGCATCACGGCATCTTTGTTTCCAGGCAGAACATTAAAGAACACAATCTCCCGGAAATCCTATAATTTAACCAATCTGGCGACAACTTCAAAACTCCTGAAGTGTTTCCAATTTTGTGTGCCGTATGCATCAGACGTTCAGCCAACGCTCCGTGGGCGTGACGTCTGAGGCTACATAATATAATACATCACTAAAAGTACCAAAAAAAAAATTTAAATAAATAAATCAAATTATGTATAAATGTAACTATAAATAAAATGAAAACCAATGGCATAAGATGCAAATTAATTAAAAACACATTTTCAACCAATTTATAATCATACTTCAAAGACGATCACAAGTCACTCTCACAATTTCGACAAATCTACATAAGCCACATTACATACATAACTTTGGTGTCAGCTTTAATTTGCAACTACAATTTGCAACAACATTCAATATAAATCACACAAAACCAAATATTTGGGTTTGCAAGCACATGTAGAAGATTAACAATGCAGTACCGGCCCAATGAAGCATGTGACACTTCCATCAACTGACCCGAAACTCTCTCACACCGGCCCTGGGACAGCAGTCACATGAGTTCACCACAATCATAATGAAACTTAACGACAAGGAGTTTCAAATGTATATACTTGTTTTTGTCTGTACAGTGTGTGACTGTGCATATGCATATAATCAAATGCATGCAAACTCTAGCAAAGACAAAAAAGAGACGGAAAATGTGTATTGTGTGTGTGTGTGTGTGTGTGTGCTGAGCCCCCGTGTCTCCCAGAATGAGGGCAATCTCCACTGCCCTCTAGCCCCTTGGCTGCCACATGAATGAGAAGTATTCATCCACCAGCTGGCCGTCAGAGCTTTGCGGCCATACGCTGCAGGCATGGGGACCGGGCTTCTGTATCCACGGCCCCAGCCACCCTTTCCTCGGCACTGAGCCGTTTATAGTCCGGCCAGATGACCAGAAATGGGGAGTCATGGTAACACAGAGCGGCCGGCGTATCACGCCATGGCCCCCTTCAGCCTTATTCTTCCTCATGAATAAGAATCTGTACTCGACTGGTGAATATTTCTAGACGTCCGGCTGAGTCAATGCGTTTATCTAAGGCAGACAGAGAGCTGATCTATTAAAGGCAGGCCACTGTGGGCAACCCACCTCTTTTTTTTTTCTTTTTTTTTTTAAAAAAAAGAAAAATGTTACTACTCCTGCACTATTTGTGCTTTTGTGACTAATGATTTCGGATGGAAATCCAAGAATGTAACGATTCTGGTCCTGATTTGATTGGTCTTAATGATTAGGTTTCCATTCATGATTCTTTTGGTACTTTGAAGAAATAAATCATTCAGAAATCATTCTAATAAGCTGATAAATTAACAATGTTGTGCTGGATTTGTGATCCAGGGTCACATATAAGTCTTCACGATCACATTTTTATAAATTTCACAAATCACAACCTTCCTGAATGAAAGTACTTAATTCTTTAAAAAAAAAAAAAAAAAGAATTAAAAAAAAATTACTGAACCCAAACTTTTGAACAGTAGTGTATATTGTTACAATAGATTTCTATGTTAAATAAATGCTGTTCTTTTTAACATTTATTCAACGAATCGTGAAGGAAGTAACATACGTTCCAAAAAATAATAATAATAAGCAGCACAACCGTTTCTAACATCAATAATAAATCAGCATGGTCTCTGAAGGATCATGTGACAATGAAGACTGTAGTAACTGCTGCTGAAAATTCAGCTTTTCATCACAGGAATAATTTTTTTTTTAAATACATTAAAATATATAACAGTCATTTTAAATTGCAATAATATTTCACAATATTACTGTTTTTTTCTGTATTTTTGATCAAATAAATGCAGCCTTGATGAGCATAAGAAACCTCTTTAAAAAAAACAATAATTCAAATCTCAGATGTAAGCTGCGTATGTTAGTTTTTCTACAAAAAAAAAAATAAAACAATCTCAGAGTCGACGCTGGTTGTAATGTATACTTCACATTCACTAAAAAAATAAATATAAAAATAAATGGATTACTGAACATCATTTGGTTCCCGTGCAGACAATCAGACAAACTGCAGACAAACACTTCAACATATATTCTCAACTGCACACAGGGGTTAACCAAGAAAACAGACTGGCACAGACAACTCTCACAAAGAGTGTGCAACAGAACAAACGCTCTCCTCTTTTGTTTAGGGCCTCTCTGTTTTCAACCAGGCTCCTCCCAAGAAAAAGCGTCAAGAGAGAGCGGGAGAAAGAGAAGCACGAGAGGGAGAGAAGCCGGGGGGGCGAGCTATACAGCGAACCCCAAAAGACATTTCCATGGATGTCCACTTGTAGCGGGACCCACCCCGAATTCTGGACCTCCATTTTCTCACTCTGCAGTGCCGAGGACAATCTGGATTCTCACTCAATCATGTCTTCTCCCTAGAGCCTCAACTCCCATTTCCTGTTTTTAAACAGAAAGCCCCTCGGCCAGAGAATCCTATTCAACGCTGTTCTCCTCGCAGGGCCTGGAAATCGAGCGGACAAGTGGCATTGCGCAGTTTCACAACAGACGCTGGGCGACTCCACCCTGACAGCTCACTGCCCTCCAGTGATGCAGCCATTCTGGCTCAAGAATGGCGATTTACGGAAGGAAGAAACCTTATACTGTGGGCTATATCAATGATGGAGACTAAGACAAAGGGCCTGAGATGGGGAGATGGGCCCTGGGTCAGTTGGACATGTTCTGCATTTGTAAACAAAACAGTGAGTGAGGTTATCTTACTTAAGGGGTCTGGCCATCTGGGTGTTAAGTAGGCACCACTTCAAGAGCACTTTATAAAAATCCTTTGGAACATGTCCAGGTTCACATTCACGATGTGGTTTCAGAGATATGACACCTCTCGGATACGTGCGTCAGATAGACATAAATATAACAGGACTTAAAGGGACAGTTCACAGAAAAATTACCTTCTTCTGTAGAACGCAAAAATACTTTAAAAGCTGTCTACTTTTTTGTCCATGCAATTAAAGTTAATGGAGTTGATTCAACTCTGTACAACTTTTTTTTCTGTGGAACCCAAATGAGATTTTTTTTTTAAAAGTGCTTTTATCAATAATACAAGTTCTGTCATCATTTATAATCCTCAAGTTGTTTCAAAACAATCTGAATACTATGAAAGTCAATGGGGTGCAAAGAGGTTGTTTTAGACCCCATTGACTTTAATACACTTTAGTTAGGTTTGACACCATATTAAATGTAACGTGGATGAAAGCGAGACTTATAGTCTTTACACACTGTATAAAGCTCCTAGATAAAGTAATTTTCACAACTCACAAATTTCAAAACAGCTTTATGACAATTGAATTTTTTTTTTCATAAAGACATTGAATAATCGGTTATGTTGTAACAGACCCTAACTTAGGTCTACAGCATGGACAAAAATACATTTTTTAAATATCTTCTGTGGGTTCCACAGAATAAAGAAAGCCATACAGCTTTGGGGTTGATTTTTGGGTGAACTATCCCTTTAAGCTTCCATTTTGCCACTTTTTATGTGGGTGCAACAAATAACAGACAGAAAATTGTGAGGAAAAAGAAGAGGAAACATAATCAGGAGATGCTGAAAGCCAGATTCAAACTCAAATTTCCCTTATAAGCACCAAGGCTCAACATGTCAGAGCATGTCCGCTAACTGCTAGACATTGTTTTACATAAAAAAAAAAAAATTTAAAAAAACTTAACTTGTGAGATGTAGTACAGATGTCAATCGTCGAGGGAGCAATGTGTAGCAACACTTACGCTTGCCAAGTCTTCTGAGATTTGACAATTTATGAATGTGATGTCAACCACTTCTACAACATCACAAGATTATGAAGTCAGAGGTCTGCCCATGAAACAGCTCAAAGAAGTCTATTCAGATTGATTTAGATCGCTATGTTGCATTGCATGCTACAACATGAATGGTTGCTGTTGTATTTTAATGTTATTCTTGAATTCAATAGTCTTCGGGAGAGCTTTTTTTTCCCTCTCACACACACCTTTACTGTACTTGAAGGTCTGCTTACCAGATGCTGAAATGCAGCAGCAGGCTAGAAACAGGAAAGGAAGACATTCTGCAGAGCGTGCAGCCTTTCAACATCCTGCCAGACTACACTTACGGCCCTACGATTAGCTGCGTCTCACGGGCAAAAAAAAGCAAAGACCTTTCCGCACACCAAAGAATTGCAGAAGCGGACCACTGCACAAAACATGCAATTTAACATGCATATCCATCTCATGAGTACCCCATACTGTAAAAAGGGACTCACCATGTTTTTTGTGTGCCTTATAAATAAGGAATAAGACATGCATGGAGGCAGCTCTCTAAATAAAGGTTTCAAAGGTTTAATGCGAGTTTCCAGCAACTTGCTTACTTTCAGATGAGGGTTGGTAAATTATGCATGCTCACCGGGACCATTATATGGCACGAATCTAGGCCACTCACCAAAACACTCAACCTCCTGATAACAAAACACACTAAGAGCAGGATTTTACAGATACTCAAAGCTCACTAAATTCACTCAAATTAAAATAAATATACTTTAAAGTGATAGTACACCGTCTTTTTTTCTCACAAATTACTGTCTATGTTGTACTTTTAAAAAAGGCAAAAAGTAATAAAAAAAAATAAAGTTTTAAATTCATCCTCATGTCGTTCCAAACCTGTATGTCTTTATTTTTTCTGCAAAAACCCAAAGAAGAAAAATGGGTTCTTGACAAAAAATGAAAATTCTGTCATTATTTACAACAAAATGTTGTTTCAAAATCATTTAATGTTCTTTCTTCTGTGGAATTTACAAGAGGACATTTTGCAAAACGTTCTGGTAGCTGATGATGGATTGTGACTGAAAATGTTTCAAATGAGGTAAAATAGTTTATATCTGGGGGTTTTTTCACAAAAACTTGCAATATGTCCCACAAACCCTGTGGAACATTTTATGATGCTTTTATTGTAAGTTTAGCTTGACATTTTCAGTCATTATTCATTGCCACTGCATAGTCCAACCACGACATTGTCTCTTTTTGTCTTCTGCTAAACAATTAAGTTCATTGAAGTTCAGAATGACAAAACCCTGACCGAATTTCGACTTCATGGGAAACTTTCCCTTCAATAACGCAGCATCCTGCAGGTTGAAGCACTGCTGCGCTTAATAAACGACCACAAAAACAAAAGCTGGTTCTCAAAATCTAGTGTGTTGCCTACCAAGACAGCATTTTGTGCATCACAGGTCCTGTCTAAGTAGGCAACTTGTAAGGTTTAGACACAACCAAAAGCGTCTGCGCCATGCTGCATGTTATTGATGTTTGTTGACATGTCTTAGAGATGAGCTTTTGCTTTTCTATTCAATTTTAGAGACTATTATGGGACAGTATAACAGGCTGTTACATGACAATCACCGGTGGCAAAGGTTACACTGATAAATCCCTATTAGAGGAGTCACACCCTGGCAAAACAACAAAATAATACCCGCTGGCAAACTTCTTATCAGCCTTAAAGCAAAAGTGTAAAAGGGTATATGCAGGCGCTTCGTGAAACTTCGTTCGGGTTCGGCTTTTGAGTTCGGAATTGAGATCCAGAGGCCTGGGACATCCGCGGCTGACAGTAGCTCTCCAATCCAGAGACGAAATCAGCTGTGTCGAGCCTGCGTCCCTCTCCCTCCGCCTTCTGCGGTGTTTACCGTGAATAAACCGCGACTAATACACTCCAATCTAACAGATCAGGAGGAGGAGGAGGAGGAGGAGGAGGAGGAGGAGGAGGAGGAGGAAGAATCGCTTGCCGTGTGTCTCTCTTACCTCTCTTATCGAGATCGTAGCCGACTACCACGAAGTAATCGGCGAGCCTGGCCATCTTATCGAGATCACGGCGACAGGCCTCGGGGGTGACTGTAGTCTTTCCGCAGGTAGACGATATTCCGATCACATCGTGAAGGCAACGGCGACAGCAGCATCCCTCCAGCAGCAGCCCGCCGCCATACTGTCGCTGTGAGTGTGCCGTGCCCTGACAGCGCTCTGCGCATGCGCACTGAGCTCCGCGGCGGCAGGGAGGGGCGCGCGCTCAGAATGTTGCGTGGTCATCTCCAGGAGATACGCTATCAAAAAAAAATAAATAAATAAAAATAATTAAAAATATTTTTTAAAAAATGCTACAATAAATCTTAACATATACTGTATAATATTTTCTTAATCGACTGTATGTAAAATACATATTATGTTTAACAAGACAATATGTGACCCTTGACCACACAAGCAGTCATAATAAGAGTCGATTTTTTGAAATTGAGATTTATACATCATCTGAAAACTGAATAAATAAGCTTTCCATTGATGTATGGTGATGTATGGTATTTGGCTGACATAAAACTATTTGAAAATCTGGAATCTGAGGGTGCTAAAAAAATTAAATATTGAGAAAATCGCCTTTAAAGTTGTCCAAATTAAGTTCTTAGCAATGCATATTACAAATCAAAAATTAAGTTTTGATATATTTACGGTAGGAAATTCACAAAATATCTTCATGGAACATGATCTTTATTTAATATCCTAATGATTTTTGGCATAAAAGAAAAATCGATAATTTTGACCCATAGGCTACAATGTATTGTTGGCTATTGCTACAAATATACCCGTGTTACTTATGACTGGTTTTGTGGTCCAGGGTCACATGTTTTTACAGAAAAGAAGTTGTTTTTATCAGTTATAAGTATTTGGCAGGCTGTTATTGAAAATAAGAACTTGTTCTTAATTAACTTGCCCGGTTAAATAAAGATTAAAACAATTAATGTCCTTACAATAATGGTGAAAGAGGTATTCCCGTATTTTCACAGTTTAAAATAAAAATTAATAGTGCAAACAGGAAACATATTACCATGAAACTGTAACATTAACAGTTCTATATGGACAGTTGTAATAAACAGAGAGATTAATAAGTAAGATGATGTTTAGATTTAAATGTAAATTATATTTATATATATTTTATTTATTTATTTATTTATTTATACAATACAGTCACAATACAGTCAGCTGGTCATTTGTGTGAATATATAACCTGATATTTGACTACATTAATTGAGAAATTTGCATAAATATAGAGGCGATGCATAAATAATTTGAATAAAAAACTTTTGTTATTATTATTTGTCTTGTTCTGTTGCATGCAAATTATTTGGAGGCATGCAAAAAAATGCACAAATGCTTTCTGGATGTATTCGAATGGATGTAAAGCACTTTTTTTGTTTGCTAAAACACCCAAGACTAATCAGAAAAAAAAAAAAAAAAAAAAACAAGAACTTTGTTTATTTTTATTTTATTTTTGCATAAAATCAAATGCAATGTTTTATGGACTTCACTCAAGCACTCTCATGTGAACTGCTTTCAGAAGTCTTTATCTAAATGGAAGGTCATCTTGACCCTCATTACTGTCAAAAAAATATAAATAAATAAATAAATCCTGCACAATTTTCTTAGCTGTACAAACCATATGTTGTTCTTGACCCATCAGTCCACTGCCTTTTATCTCCACCCCTCAAACATTAGCTCAGCTGTCATTGCTTATGTAACAAAACTGCACTGATTCCATGAGTACATGGATTTTGCTATAAAGAGTCAATGTTTGGACAGTCAGTTGTTGCATAAATGTTACAGTTACGAGTCTCATCACAGAGGAAAAAGCTGAAAAGGCCTACCGGATAACCCCCCTATCCCACAATCTGAGGCCTGCGTCCTTGCCTGTCAGCATCGACACGCCTCCAAACGAATTCCAACACTTCCTGTGTAAAGTCCTTTGACCCAGAGTACATATCACACCAGAATTAAAAACATTCACAGCCGTGTTATACTGTCAGCCTGCCATCGACTCTCAATTTAGCTGAACGTTCACTGGAATAACAAACTATTTGTCCAAAATAAGCGAATATCTAAGGAAAGTGCCAAACAGTCTGTTTTATTTATGTATGTAAATGATATTTGTTTATTTAAAATTTATTTAGAACATATTATTTTTTATATTTTTATTTTTTAAATATGTAATTTTTCTATTAATTTTTCGGATGTTGAGGTCAGGATCGCCAGTCAAACAAGTCATGTAATTTCATTGGGTCAAGTGGATCATATTACACTTTAGCCCTCCGTTTTGTGACAACCCAAAATTTTCAGAATCAGAATCAGAATCAGAAAGAGCTTTATTGCCAAATATGTTTGCACATACAAGGAATTTGTTTTAGTGTCACAGCTTCCAGTACTCTGAAACAACAACAACAGCAACAACAACAACACACAGATAATAAAAATAAGATGTGAATAATACACACACACACACACACACATATATATATATATATATATATATAAATATAATAATAATAATAATAATAATAATAATAATAATAATAAATTGTATGTACAGGTCTGCTATAGATATACTAGAATGTAGGGTGATAAATAAATATGAGGTTATTGCACATATTTTTATTGCACAGTGGAGAACATTTAAGTGTTCATGAGGTAGATTGCCTGGGGAAAGAAACTGTTCTTGTGCCTGACTGTCCTGGTATTCGGTGCTCTGTAGCGCCAACCTGATGGCAAAAGTTCAAAAAGGAGATGGCATGGATGTGAGGGATCCAGAGTGATTTTCTGGGCCCTTTTTCTCACTCTGGAGGTATACAGTTCTTGGAGGGTGGGCAGGGGAGTACTAATAATCCTTTCAGCAGACCGAACTGTCCTCTGTAGTCTTTTGATTTCTGATTTTGTAGCTGAGCCAAGCCAGACATTTATTGAAGTACACAGGGCAGACTCAATGGCGGCTGAGTAGAACTGTGTGAGCATCTCCTGTGGCAGGTTGAATTTCCTCAGCTGACAAAGGAAGTACAACCTTTGTTGGGCCTTTTTAGAAATGGAGTCTATGTGAGTGTCCCACTTCAGGTCCTGAGAGATGGTGGTTCCCAGGAACCTGAATGTCTCCACTACAGCCACAGTGCTGTTCATGATGGTGAGTGGGGGGAGTGCAGGGGGTTTCTTCTGAAGTCCACGATCATCTCCACAGTTTTGAGCATGTTAAGCTCCAGATTGTTAAGACTGCACCAGACAGCCAGCTCTTTAACCTCCTGTCTGTAAGCAGACTCATCGCCGTACTGGATGAGACCGATGACTGTAGTGTTGTCCGCAAACTTCAGGAGCTTGACAGAGGGGTCTTTAGATGTACAGTCATTGGTGTACAGGGAGAAGAGCAGTGGGGAGAGAACACAGCCCTGAGGGGCACCAGTGCTGATGGTGCAGGAGTTGGATGTGAATTTACCAGTTCTCACTAGCTGTTGCCTATCTGTCAGAAAGGTGGTGATCACTGACAGATAGAGGTAGGGACAGAGAGCTGGGTTAGTTTGGTCTGGAGGAGTGTTGGGATGATGGTATTGAAAGCGGAGCTAAAGTTCACGAACAGGATCCTCACATAAGTCCCTGGTCTGTGCAGATGCTGCAGGATGAAGTGCAGTCCCATGTTGACTGCATCATCCACGGACCTGTTTGCTCGGTAAGCAAACTGCAGGGGGTCCAGTAAGGGTCCAGTGATGTCCTTCAGGTAAGCCAACACCAACCTCTCAAAAGACTTCATGACCACAGACGTTAAAGCAACAAGTCTGTAGTCATTAAGTCCTGTTATCTTGGGTTTCTTTGGGACGGGGATGATGGTGGAGCGTTTGAAGCAGGGACTTCGCACAGCTCCAGTGATTTGTTGAAGATCTGTGTGAAGATGGGGGCCAGCTGGTCAGTGCAGGATTTCAGACAGGCTGGTGTGACACCATCTGGGCCTGGTGCCTTTCTTCTCTTGTTCTTTTAATCAAAATGAGCAAATTAATTAAAAAAGAAAAAGTAGACAGACTGAGAAAGGAAGAAAGACAGAGGAGTGGAGTCCCTGAGTGGACACAGAGATCAAGTTTCCCCCAATGCCTTGAGAAAAGCAACATTCGTGAAGTCTTCCATGCAGCTGGGCACCGCCATATCCAGTTCCCAAAAGAGAGCCGATTACACTATCAAGCCAAAAGGGCAATCACTGCACCTGTGTGTCTGCAAGAAAGGTGCATTGTGGGATATTTGAGGTTATTATTTATCCAGCCCGAGAAGCTTGAAATTTAACTCAATATTGCAGAAGATTTCTATGTGAATACAAAAAGGTGTCTTTTCTCATAACAGAAGCTGAGTAATAATCTTATGAAACAGAAAAGTGACAAGTGAGAAGATGACAGGAAGAGCCGTGGGCTGCTTTGGTCGGAGTCATGTGACAGGAAGGGCAAATGTGTAGACACATTTTTCTAAAGGTAGTGCTCTGTCTGTGTGTGTAAAGGTGTCTAGGCCTCCATCGCATGACATGTAGCCTATTGGGAGAATATAAAGTAGAGCTGTTCAGCCGGATTTGCAAATCATGTGACATCCTGTCAACAAACCAATAGACAGGAAGAGGTCTCTTGGAGCATAAATCATAGGTCATCTCAGAGCATCCTATATCACAGTATCTGAGCTGTGAGGAAAACCCTGCTAATCTTGGCTCGTGCTTTTCACTTGTGAAAAAGTAAAATTATTATTATAATATTTATTATCTTAATTAGAGGTTTTTCAGTATTAATTAATGTGTTTTTCAGAATTTCAAAGCATATAATTCTAATGACATTTTTATAAAAAATAAATACATATATTAATTAATGTGAATATATTTAACATAAAAGCATATACAATATAAATATATATGCAATAACATAAATACACATTACATTGGAATATTATGCATTCTAAGATAGGCATAATGTGTTGAAGTGTTAAAATAATATTAATTAGATCACTTAATTTTGTGCTAATGACCAGGTGACAACATCGTATAAATAAATGGACTAGAATAATTTATTTAAGTTGACATTATAAAGTTAATTAATAAAATTATTAAAAGACTTAAATTTATTAATGTATTTTTAAAAATAGTTTCTGAAAAAATAAATTAATATATAAATTAATATTAATATACATTTCACATTACAAAAATATTTTTATTTGTATATTTTTATAATTATTATTAATCATAAAATAATAATTCCCAACAGGTAATTACTGAAATGTTTATTTTGCACTAAAGACCAGCTGACTGCACATTATGAATAAATTTACTTTATTTCAGTGAACAGTATAAATATACATGGGTATATAATTTGTTGTTCCGTAAAAAAAAAAAAAACCTAACTAACTAACATTTGATTGCTGTTATCTTTTTTTTTTTTTTTTGTTCTCACACAGATTATAGTGTGTATAAATTCAACTTTTTGAGTTCCTTACATTTGTGTTTTAACATCAAACATAAAACATGAAACATGTTGTTTACAGGAAACATCCTGAACAATCCATCTGAGACGGAAAGGAAGTGGCATTTGACCAAATTTGCATAAGGAAACAGGCAATACCTTAATAATTTGCATAAAAATATTTGTTCTGTTCCTTATCATTTTTTTGTCCGTTTTCTTTTCCTCTGTATGTATCTTTCTAAAAAAATTTAAATAAATCATAAGAAAAATTAAACACTTAAACTGACAGCCCTAATAATCTTGTTGAATGGTTATTTTATATTTTAAGTATAAAAGAAAATTTATACTTATTTTATTTCATGTTGATATTGACATTTTTATGACTGTTACTATATTGAATATTGGCAATATTTTATCCAAAACAATCACTCTCATAATAAAGTACTTTGATAAAATGTGGCTAATACTGCTAATGAACTAAATTAAAATTGAAAGTTTAATAAAAATAATGAAGAATGTAACCAGTGTCAGCCAGATTAATCCTGTTCAGTGGCAGGATGGGAATATAATGAGTCATGTGAGGATGATGAAATGACAAGATGAAACATCCACGGCGGTCGGTGTCTGTTAATGAACCAGCATTCATTCATCTTTTATAACTGCCAGCTATTTGATCCACTAGCACACAGACTCGTGTCTTTGTCTTCATTCATAGAAAGTATTTTTGGAAATATACATCCATTGTTCCCCTGCAGTCACACCCGAATACAACCGCTCAAACAGACTGCCATTCCCACACACAGATCCATAGTTAAGTGTAAATATAGGCATACAGACACACAGGTGCACTAACTCATGGGTAATAGTAACAGAACAGAAACAGAAGCGCCGTAAAACAAACATGACCACAACTGTCCATCACAGTGGTGCAAATAAACTTGACTATGAGCCATAACAAACCAGTTGTGTTCTCAAACTTGACGATGGGTCATCGTAAACATGAGAGAGAAACAAGCTCAATGGGAACAAGCATGTTTTCATATTGATTTAACACAGGGATTTACCATTTCATCCTACTGGGGAGGAAGGTGGGGGTGAAAGACGTCACTGATATATCAGCACAAGGACCATCACTGGAGAGGTTTGTTTTTGTGTTTGAAATGTTTAAGATGTTGTTTATGTGCACTTTTGACGTGATGAGAATTTTTCCCTGGGAGATCAAATCCGCTGTAAATTTATCTTTTGAACCCCAAAAAACTTTCATTACACTGATGCTCTTTATTCAGTGTAGTAATAGTAATGTTCACTAGGGGGCAGCAAACAAGAGACAGTAAGTATACTACTTACTAATATAAGTAAGCTTACTTATACAGCGCTATCTATCTATCTATCTATCTATCTATCTATCTATCTATCTTCTGTCATTATTAGACTAATGCACTTAAATGACATAATTTCTACACTATTTACAGTAGGCTATATTGTAGTGTGTTGATTTTGTATTTGGGAGGCCCAAGCTCATGTGTGACCTTATTCTTCTTTTGTACACATTGCATGTCATTCTTTTCATAGAATAAGCCTATTGTTTGGCCATTGCATCAAGCCATTCTCTATTATTCCTAATTAAATTGGTTTATCCTATCATATGGCCTCCTATACTCATATTTATTAAAACTCATTATTTATGTGGGAAGCTTTTGAACTAATTCCGATTTAAAACTTTTACATTATCGTATGTTTTTCGGAATACCACCACAGATGGCTTGTGTTTCGGTTTGTACTGGATTCATTGGCTGTGGCATGTAGTTACTCATGTAAACTAATTGGCACATACAGTGAATGAGAGATCAGAGGGGAAACCAATTGCTCTCATCTGAAATCTGGCTCCAGTTCACAGTTCTGTTGTCACATGATTTTTCATGATTATGTAAATGGAAACACTTGCCAACCTGGTTAATTCCTAGACACGTACATCCTGCAGGTCTCTAAGAATTACTTCATTAATCAGTCACTTTGGTTCATTATACACTTCACTTGATGAATTTTCCAATAACATACCAATTCATGTAATACACATCTGCTGATTTAAAACTATGACTGAAAAAAAAAAAAACTTTAATGAATGTCCAACACTGACCTGAATAAGTGACATATATTGTCCAACTGCGGAGCCGTGGGACATTTCTAAAGAAAAAAGAAAGAGATTGTGAAGAATAGTGTAGCGTTAATCTTAGATATTACCCAGCATTTTGATATCAAGGAAATCCCCTTAAATCTTTTGTGTATTTGTTATTGATGGCACGATTGTTGCTTAAACATGGGCTAAAAAATCATTTAGAGGCTAAAACTGAACTGAACTTGTGACATTTCCTTGATTTTTCAAGGAAAAAAAGAGACACCACAAATATTTCAAGTTCAGTGTTTGTTTGTCACATGCTCAAATGACATTAAAACTGCACCATGACCGTGAATGAGAGATCAAAAAAAGGTAAATAAATATTAAATAATATAGTTAATGACATGCCGATTTAAAGTTTCACTATTCATATTCTTGGGTTTCCAGAGAAAATATGCATAATAAATAAGACAATAACCAACACTATCCCATTCAAACTCCACACAAGTGCACTCTTCTTTATAGTACATTTAGGACTTATTGAATAATATAAAATGACTTTGCAGATAATATCACCACTTGTTTTGCAACAAAAGTGCAAAAGAAGTTTTCTGTAACAACTGGAAGAGAATGTCTATCCAATCAATTATCACTAAAATGCACATTGATTAGAGATGTGCGAGGGTGTGTCCTGCCCTCCTGAATTTCTGGGTAAGTCAACCATCCTTATCCCCTCTGCACACTCACACCAATGCTGAGAGATAAACACAAGAGAAGGGGTTTCGTGAGAATGTGTGTGAAAAATGCTTGTAAATGATGTTATTGTTACTGTATAAAACTTGCCTTTTATTATTGATCATAATGTCTAACAATGCAAAACTATTGCTTATCTACTAAAGACAGTCATAAAAATTCCTGTTATATTCAAACCATCATTTAATAGCCTGCATTTTACATGCAGCCCTAAAAATTCAATATCAAGCAAAGTTACCCGTAAAAGGAACAGGGGAATAACTGGGTTTGACACCAATCAAGTTTGCCCGTATATGTGACTCATAATCCGGAGTGAATAAGGGATTTGACACACCTTTGAAAAATCGCTCTGTAGTCCCGCCCAGTCCATATTTAAACGCGTCAATGTCAGCTGAACCTCAGACTTGATCTTGGCGAGCGCGTGCGCACCCGTGGGAAAAAGACAGTTTTGCGCGTGGCATTAGATCTTCACCTGAGATAAAGGTCAGTAACGTTTATATATGATGCACTTAAATAAATATACTCAGAATGAGTTTTAAAATGGAACTAAGAAAAAGGAGTAGGCTGTAATTAGTTGGCAACTAATTAGAGCTGATGCACTAATACAGCCTACTTTGTGCACGACTTTAACCCTTTTGTGTGTGTAATATTAAATCATATAACTATTAAATGCAGTTAAACGTTGGCATTACTAGATATCTAATGCACAGCAAATGCTTGCAGTAGTCCAATGTGTTTTTAATTTGCGCATGGGGGGGAAAAAATGTAGTAGGCATCAATTAATATTTTCCTCCCCTTCATTTCAGGAACAGCTGAAACACCACAGTACCCTGAAGTTGGACTTTTGGTCTGACTTGGAGGCTTCAGTTGCTGGAAATTCAATATTGTCCAGGTGCATTGGAAGCCCCCTCCTGACCAAGGGGGCGTGAGAACATTATTCGCCCAAGATGAGAGCGCTTTACCCGGTTTTTGTGTATTGCATCAGCCTGCTCTCCTCACAACTGCTGGCTCTACCGGTGCGAAACAGGTAGGAACTGCTTTTTAAATACCTAAAATTTGATGGTCCGTCTTTTAACTTTTGTTTAGCATAGCAGCCTATGTTGGTAGGCTATATGTGCAGACTTCTGTTGTGAAGTAATCTTAAGAAGCTCTGAAGGATGAATGAACGGCTGCGCTGTACAAGGCTATTAAAGGAACCGTTCTTTTGAGTCGAATCTTTCTAATGAATCCTCTGAACCAGTTCACTAAACCGGTCTGAGAGATTTATTCACGAATCGGACTGAGCTGTTCTCGAGTCATCAAATCACTGACTTTGAAATCGTATGAAAATGCTGTTACTTTCCAGAAATGTTACAAAGTACCGGACAAACTGAGTTTGTATGTATAAATAGCATATTATTAAAATAGGCAAAACCTTCTTTTTTATATTAGCCTAGTATTATAAATGTAAATTATAATAAGGATGTTATGTGGTTATGAACTGAATAAGAGCACATGAAATTAAAAATAAACACCTTTATTAATAAAACACTTTCATGAACAGCAACAAAGTCTAAACCGGCTTTATTGAAATGTTGTAGCCTTGCCGGTGAATCTTTAAAACGGATCATTCAAAAGAACCGATTCGCTGAAATGAGTCAAACGCGCAAATTTAATCTTTGCTGCTTCTAAAAGTTAAACACTCCTGTTGAAAGACAAACTTAACTGCAGTTTTCAGCAACATTTCGAAGTGGGCTGGCTCTAGGGATGTATTCTATACAAAAGGAGATTATTTCACAAAGAGAGGCTGTTATGTAGCGAGAGATGGGCTATTGAAGTGAACAAGGTCAGTTAGGATGGTAGACGTGACTGTATAAACGCACGCATCCCATTCACAGTTGGCTGCCAGCCGGCTTTTTTAGAAAAGCAAGCTTTTTCGGAGATATTCTATGATAATATTTCGAATATATAAACATACAGTCTATTATAAAAAATGCTTATCATATAAGTCGTTCATATACATTCATACACAAAGATTGCATTATTTTTGTACCTAACTGATTGCACATTGAATGCTGGTGTAAATAATCACATGACCAGAGCTGTTTCCTCTGAAAGATGACATGTGTTAAACCTCCATCAATAGAAATATACACAAATATAGCCTAATATTTAAAGGGGCATACCATTAAACTGCTCACAATAAAAAAATTTAAAAAAAATTCCAGCAGTTAAATTAATGATCAGTAGGGAAGCCTTATTCTGAATAAGGAACTGACTGAGGCACAATATGAAAAATAGATTTCAAAGTATTATTACATTAAATATGAAAGTAAAGGACTTTATTATTGGATTTGATTTTCATTTCCCTTTCCCCTAAGATTTCCTGATAATAAGAAAAGTTTCAAAGTTTCTATGGGGTCTTATTGAGGAACTTTTTTACTGTCGTAGTTTCCCACCGATTATAAAACACACTTTCAGTAACTTTCCTGAAACTTTATTGAAAAAGGCATATAGTTTGTTTCCAATGAGTTGAAAAAAAAAAAAGATATTAAATGGGTTCAGATAATAACTAACTTTTACTATATACAATGTACCCTTTTACATAAGGTAAGCAGCGAACATCATTGCATCATGCAATTTTTGGCTCCTAACCTCACAAAACAAGTAATTAGTCACTTCCCAAAAGACACTGGTGTATATCACGTGATTAACAGAATACTTTATTGTGACCACCATGTCTTCTGAAGTGACACAAATTTTTTTTGTGTTTTTTTGTTTTTATTTTTGTGATAAGTGCTTGCGTCACTTCTGAGTCAAGGTTAGTCGAATAAGAAACAGCCTGATTCAAAATTCTCCCAACAAATCTGACAAAATGATATATTAACAGTGGGAGTGTGTTATCAAGTAATTCAGACACTTTTTTCCAAATGCACATTTGATTGTCAGCAAATCTCTGAAATAGCACGTTGAGTAGTTATTCTTGAAAACTGCAATTTAAACATATTAAAGTAATGACATTCTTTGTCAAGTCATTATTACTGGCTGACGACTGATGACGGCACTCAAAAGGAATGAAATGCTAAGTACGAGTGTCTGTGTGTGTGCCCTCTTCTGGCTGACACCTGCTGTGCTCACTTGTGTTTTGCTGAGCTGTGCATTTCTCTTGCTTCTCTCCACAATATTAACCTGAGGAACAGAAAAACAAAAACTGATAATTCAAGCTTTGAAAGGCTCCACTAGAAAATTGTACTCCAGCAACTTAATCTTGCATTCATAGCAGCTCATTAAAATCTTCTGGCACCTAATCAACCCGTAATACGTCATATGTCAAACAAAAATGTCAATGCCCCTGACCTACAATATTTACAGTATGATTGTGGCACATGTAAGCCGCATGCTTTTCTGCTGGGCTTTGTGATATTTAGTGAGGACATTAGACTGATACTGAGTCACAGACGTCTGATTTACAGTTACACAGTGACAATAAACAACTGATAATAATGTTGCGTTAGGCAGTTTCTGATTACTGTAATAATGTCAGGTGGATTTAAAAAGTCAGTTCACCAAAAAATGAAACTTCTGTGATCATTTACTAACCCTCATGTCATGAAATGCTTTTCTTCTGCATACAAAGTGGATCAAATCTCCAAAAAGCCTGATAAAAGCATCATAAAATAGTCTAGTTTACTTTTTTGTCTTTGACCTTTTCGATATCTCTCAGTAGTGTCCTAATTCTTCTTGGAGAACTTTGCGTTCTTTACATGGACTCACTTAGTGTTCGATAAGCACCCATGTACACAGAACGTACAACAACCTTTGTGATACCAGCCAGGGATTTTTACAGTTTGACATGCTGTGACATACTGTCCCTGAATTGAACGAGGCTCGTTCTGGTGGTTTAAACACATTTTTTTTTAAGGAAACGGGTCTCTGAGAATAACTATGCAAAACAGCCTTACATAATATCTTGAGGTTTAGTATGTGAGAGAATATGCAGAGAGAAGCCAAGCAACAAGTCAAATGTACATTTAAAACAACTGCCAGAAACTGGATGCTTATTTGTGGCATCGTATGCATTCCATGACCGAAATAGTTGTTGTTTGGTTCAGCGCTGTGTTAGAGAGAGGATATATGAGGCTCTTGGTATAATTTACTGACTTTTTATCCACTATAATCATTAATAAAGAGGATTTAAAGGAAGTTGAGTTTACTGTCTATTATAGAGCAACAGATTAATCAGTGTTCTTCTACTCTCATTTAAGTTTGGTTGTCATATTGGAGGAAACAAATCCCAAAGTTCACTTTTTCTAAGCTACGCTGGTTCACACTCAATGGGAATCCGGGCCGGTCATGTTTGGACTTGAGTTATGCAGTCCTCCGTTTACAACATAAACATTAGCATTTTACACCACGCTGCTTGGTCATTATTGCTAGCGGCGAGAGGGAAAACTCATCTGTCAAGCAGAATTCCGTTGTGGATTAGTAACTAAGACCAGAATTCCTTTCTCCTCATCCTTAAGCGGAATGTTTCCACTCTGAACTGAAACTATAAAAAACATAGAAACAAACACAAGAGGAGGAAGGACTCGAAATGCCCCTAGTTACCGCTACGCGCTAACCATTGACAGGCTCAAATTACTTTCACTTTTTTGAGTTTCACTATTCCTATTCACAGTTTAACCCTTAAAGTGCTGTTTCTCCAGTCTATATTCAACAGTCAAGTATTTCACGTTTTATATGGAGCAAAGTTGGTTTTGGGGACAAGGGTCATTTTCCTTGGTTACATGAACTAATCTAACTAGCTGTCTCAACTGTCTCAACAGACAGCCTTTCACAATTTTATTTCTATCTATCTCCACCCTCACCACCCATTTACTGAATGTAGATTATCAGAGTGGTATATGTAGCATATTATTACTATGGCACTTCAACTTATAATTTATATATATATATATAATTTTTTTTTTAACATTAAATAAGCATTATTTTAGATGGATAAATAGATAAAACATTATATAGAATTAATTATATATTTTTAAAAACATTATATAATATATATTTGGGTGCAACCACCATTGCAACTACTCCAATACTAAGCATTCATTTTTATTCTACTGTTCCTGAGCATAAAATTTGCAGTATGTGCCATATGTACCAGGATATATCTCGTAGTAACTAGAGAAGGTCACTTGGTTTGACTTATAGTCACGTAACCCATTTAAGAGCACAGGTACAATAATTACTTCTTCTCTGTACGGCTAAATATAACCCGCTTATGACCAGTTCACAAACAGCCATGACCAGTTTCATAGAGGTGCAAAAATCACGAGCTTACGGCAAGAACAAACAATAATACTGGATTGATCTGACCTGCCTCTCTCAGTGGAGGATCACAGAATAAACCACAATCAAATATCAAATCTCCTTGTTTTCCCACAAAGGAATTGTTCCCACAAGGCATCACAGGGTTTTGGTGGCCGTCTGCCAGCACCAAGCCCGACAAGAGATTTGCAGCCAGTTGCAGCAATGAACATGTTGCATTACAAAAGATTAAATCACTCAGATGCAAATTCCACCTCCAAATGTGATCAGGTTAATATTTGCTCATTTGATGGAGATTTGACATGGTTTCTGGGAGTGCCTCGACTATTCAGCGTATTGCAAACAGAGCTTCTGCAAAACATGATTACCACCTTTATACCAAGATGGGTTGAATTTCGAGGTCCAGGTGCTAATTTTCCTGACTGAACACTAGGCTCAGACTACAAATACCCCAGAATCAGATCTCATTTCATTGTGGTCTGTTAGGTAAATGTCGCCAGGTGAGATTTTTAATTAGCACGTCTGTTCACCTATATGTAAAGTGGCAGCCCTGCTCAAGTTTATTCACCATCTAACAAATGGATCACAATGGGATGGATAAATAGGACATTTCTAGAAACAATGGTCACTGTTTGCCGTATACCAAAAATCTCTAGGTCTAGATAACCCTAGAAATCACAAAGCAGCGATTCCATGTCGAAGAACCATTTTGGGTTCCTCAAAGAACGTTTAAAGGAACAGTTCTGAAATTTGAATAATCTGAAGAACCTTTTACCACTATAAAGAACCTCTTGTGCAATGGAAAGTTCCATGGATGTTTAAAGTTCTTCAAGGTTCTAAATTTCTTCTAGTGTAGTAATGTGAGCACATTTAGGATGAGCCATGAGACAGGGTCACCTATCAGATATTTTAAAGGATTTGAGAAATATTGAGGTGTGATAATGGGGTTTCAGAAGAGGTGAAAGGATAAACGGATGAAGCTTATCTCTGCTTAAGCATCTAATAAATGTCATAGTTGGATCAAGCTCAAAGGGAAACTAGCTTAGCTTTGATCATGTGAAGCTGCTGAGATGGAGTTTTCAGAGGTATGGAGACTTACTGCTGAATACGCAAAAATTGAAATACTCCATAACGTATTAGGCCAGTGGCGTAAACTGAGAGAAAATTACTATTCATCCAGGCCACTTAGGGCAGATAATCATTATATTTTAAAGAGGTGGTATTTTGGTTGACCACAATGCAATGGAAAAAACTAGCTGGCTGCATGTAGTTTGTGCATTGAGAAAGTAAACTTTCTGAGGAAAGAAGATATTAACGAGATAAGAGAAGAATATTCCTACTAAAACATACAGGTAAATAATAAAACAATTTTTTTTATTAAGAATATATTTATTTTATATTAAGAATAAAAAAAGTGCATAAAATAATATAAATAAATAATAAAAGGTCTAATATTAAACGTTTAGACAAAAATCGCAAGACTACTGATATTTCTGGAAAGGTGAGTTTTTTTTTAAACTTTCAAGAGCATGCATGCAAAAAATGTCAAAGACATGTCTGGCGATGTTAGCGTTACTCAGCATGCTTTTCGCTAAGTTTAGCATGACACTGTGAGATTAGATGGTGTGGTCCAACCCAGCAATACACCCTGTCATTTCTCAGATTTCAGCTTTAGAGTTTGCTCTTTTATAGTTATGCTTATCCCAGATTTTTAAGATCATTTGGAAATAAAAGTACAAAAATGCATGTAATATAAGTGCAAAAATGCAGGGAACGTTATGCATCACGAGTCTAAAAATTGCCACTGTCTTAGCATGCACCTGCCATGAGCTGCTGCTTGCTTGCTAATTCTAAGAGCAAGATCTGTCCAAAAAGCAAGGATCTCAGTGTCCAGTGTGTGATAATCAAACAGAGAGCAGGTGGCCTCGGCCATTACAGCAAAACCAGAGTAAATCAAGTGTGTTTGCCGTACACTGTGTCACAAGGAGTCATACCCTTTTTGAACAGTGAGCAGTGGGTGGTTGCAGTAAATGTTTGCACGGTTGACCAAACTGCACATTTAGTATCTGCAGTAAATTATACTAAATGTTGAATCAAGCCAATTCTGTGCAATAAATAGTTGCATAAACCCAATTTCACCATGAAATGTGCCATTATTTTTATAGTTTTTAAACTTTTACAACCGATATTCTTCCATAACACAATGAATAAAAAGTGTAATTTATTATTTATTAATAAATTATAAAGTAAATTAATATAAAATAAAGTAAATGATATTAATTATAAATTATTTATAAAATTATGTATAAAATGTATATATTGTTTAAAAATAGAATTTCAACCCCTAATAGGAATTGACATATTGATAAGTTAAATAAATGATATTAATTATAAAATGATTTATTAAATAATTTGCATTCATAAATATTAAAATGATAGATAGATAGAAGAATAAGGTCACATATGAGCTTGGGCCTCCCAAATACAAAATCAACACACTACAATATAGCCTACTGTAAATAGTGTAGAAATTATGCCATTTAAGTGCATTAGTCTAATAATGACAGAGGATAGATAGATAGATAGATAGATAGATAGATAGATAGATAGATAGATAGATAGATAGATAGAAAATGGGGTGATTATAACCTATTTATAAAAGTTTATCAGCATTATTTGATGAAAATATTTGACTACAGGATGGATAAAATATTATTCAGATTGACCAATCAGAATCAACTATTCAAGAGTACAGTAATACAACATATAACTTCCTGTTCAAACTTGAGCAAGTGTAATATTTTTTAAGTGCCATCTCTGTCTCATTGCAGGTTGGACTTCATGACAAGACTCCATCAGCTAAGAGAGGAGAACACCATCTCTCCAGATGTTACTGAGCGGCCAAACACTGACCATGGCATCTCCATCGACCGCACCATTCTATGGAGGGCCATTCTCTCCAAATCACCACCTTCAGACCCAACAAGAAACCAATTCCACTTCGGTCAGCCAATGGCAGGAGAGTCCACCGAAACGGGAGAGAACCCTAGACACAGAGGTCGTCGCAACGTGCACTCAAAAGGCCACCACAGCCATCATCATGCCCAGCTGATGCGCGTTGGATGCGTCCTCGGTACCTGCCAGGTACAAAACCTCAGTCATCGCCTTTACCAACTGGTCGGGCAAAGCGGACGCGAAGACTCGCCCATTAACCCGCGCAGTCCACACAGCTACGGATGAGTCTAGAGGGACGTCCGGCTAAAACTAAGACCAAGAAAACAGCGTTACTCATCTGTCCTGGTGTTTGTCTATTTTATTGCAATAGGATACTGCTGTAGTACTCTTTCCTTCTCTCTGCCTTTGTTTTCTGGAGTGTATACTGTGCCTTTTTGGACAGAAAGGACCTCTTGTTACTTGATGGCGAATTTTGAATTCGGTGCCTCTGAAACACTTTGACTCTGGCCTCTCATTTTTTGGTACTCAAACAGATTCTTTATTTTCATACTGTCGTTAAGTCTTCAGATAAGAGATTATTCTGCAGTACGTCCCAACTCATTTAAGGCTGTTAACTTCTACACCACTGATCACTGAGCCTTTAATGTGGATTTCAGCAAGGTGTGGGATTGGATTTCTGTCAATGTGAGACTTGTGTGTTTCAAAAAACTCTGAACCCTCTCACCTTGTGTCTCCAAAAGACTTTTAAGAAGAAAGTAGACTTCGGAGATGGTGCAAGACCACCATCTGATACCTTCTCACTTCAGTAGCTACTGCAACTTTGGGTTTAAATGTTGGGTTTTAGACAATGGCGAATTGTCTGAATTTATAAACACAGTGGTCCCTTGGTTGAACCCGCATAACAATACAGTAGCAATCCCCGTTGAATCCAGATTAACGCATTGTTGCTTCTCCGTGCACTTTGAGGTCTGGCGCCTGAAATATTACACTTCATGTGATTCATGAAGTCACGAGAATGAGTCATAATCCGCAAGGTCTCAGTTTCAACTCCTGCTGGGCTTTGCCGCATTTTATAAACAGAAGCAAGACTTTTCGGAGCATTTCTGAATGATGGTCATAACTCACCCATAAATACCCATAACCAAGGTTACAGCTCCATAATAGAGGCTAAAACTAGCTTAAGGGCTGTTTGAAAATCATTTTGATTCCCAAAACACTCTTAAAAAAACATTTAATTATTTCGTGAAAAAAAAAAAAAAAAAATTGTCATGATTTACTCATAAAGTTCCAAATTTGTATGACTTTTTCATTCTGCGGAACACAAAAGAAGATATTTTGAAAAATGTCCATACAATGCAAGTCAAAGGCATCTGAAGTTGGTTTTGGACCCCATTCACTTGCATTGTATGGACACAAGCAGTATTTTTAGTAAATTACCCAATTCTTAATATCATAAATGCCCTCAAAAATGTTCTTAACACACGCTGACTGGCATCTCTTAAGTAATTTCAAACTCATTCTTGAAACTCTAATTAAAGATTCTAGTTCTACCAAAATTTGAGGAGCAAGCGTTCCAAAGTCTTTCGGGAAAATGGCCTTCCAAAAGCACTCTTCCAGCCATGTCATGTATTTTAAGAATTCCCTTTTGTTATAATAATCATGTCTGAATACGTGGGTGGATACACACACCAAAAATACCTGACAGACGCTGGAAAAATAGCCGTAAAAACCGACCGATTTAAAACTTTCAGAAACGTTCCATGCCTTTTGGGGGTCGGTGGATGTCGGGGAATGCTGTGAGACATCAAAGTACATGTCTGAGGATTAAAATAGCTGAAGTAATCCCAAAAATCCTACTTAAACATCAAAAACTCAATTCCAGCTAGGTATCCAGGCCAAACTCTCCCACTATGTGATGTATGTTATAGGACAACTTGCTTTCAAATGGCTCCAGAAAGGCAGAGAACTGACCAAAAAACCTGAATTTACTTGATAACTTTCTGTGCATTCGCATTATACTGTTCATTTATCTTTAAACAGGCTGGAATTGATGTTCGTAACTGTAAAAGTCTTTTTCCTTGTCATGGCTGATTCTAATAATGATGATCATAGGAAGTAGTAATCGCTGATGCTTTGGCGCTAATCTGCTCAAAGGCTCTCTATATATCCGACACCATTCTCTCTGCTGTAATCGATCTGATTGATATCTCATGACTAATCATAATTAAAAGGCTTTTAAACTGCTGAGAGCCTGGTTAATCTGTACTTTTTGCACAGGGAGAGCCTCTTAACCTGCCTCATGTTGACTTATATATTGATCACATTCCTTTTTTTTGACTATTTAACTATCTATTTATTTATTTTTGGATGAGTTGTTGTGAACGTCTTGGTGACATGGTCTGGAACGTAGCAAGTGCGTCAGTATCTGGCCCTGATCGTTCTTGTACGTGTGTGTTTTTGTGTGCTGCCCCTGTGTATTGCGTATTTTCATGACCTTTGTCCCCCTTTAAAGCCCTACTTGGTTCATTAAGAAAAACACAAGCTTTAGCTTTCATGCTAATGTGGATGTGTTTGTGATGAAGGAACACACAGAAAGTTATGAATCTGTGTCCTAAAGACGTGTGTGTGTGTGTGTGTGTGTGTGTGTGTGTGTGTGTGTGTGAACATCCTCCTGGCCATGAGCATAACCTTACATGTTTTAGTTGATATTAAGGGTCAATTGTGTTGTTACTACCATGCGAAGCACTTTAAAGCAAGAGCATGTTTTTATTTTTGTCACTTGAACTTCAGATTTGTGAGTTTTGTGTACTGATTTTGAGTAGGATCTGTATGAATGTATTTTAAAGGGCGTTAGCACACTGAATGAGGGCGTACTCAGTATCATGGACACAATCTTTTGTGAATACTATTATTAAGTATTATTATCTGATATTTAAGTTAAAGTATTTATGTTTGCATTTGTGTATCTATGTCACCAAAGACGTTATTTATCGCATACAGTGTTTTCTCACACCTCAGAGTTGTCCTCTGGGTACGAAAAAAAGAGTATATTTAGGGAAGATGATCAAATTAATTTGTCACGCCCAAAAAATGTTCTTTTTTCTCTGTGAAATAAAGCACTACGTAGTAGTGAGATGAAATCTGATGTGTTGTTCTCTTTTAAATGTGAACTTTGAAAGGACACACAGACGTCACAGAACAAATTAAAGGTACGATAAATACCAGTCATACCAGAGGTCTAGAAAAAGATATTTTTATCTTAGTTATTGGACCTATAATATGCAAAACATTTTAGCTGCAGAATACATGCATCATAAATGACAAATAGTAGTGCTGTGAAACGATTAATCGCGATTAATCGCATCCATAATAAAAGTTTTTGTTTACATTGTGTGTGTTGTGTATATTTATGATGTATATATAAATACACACACATACAGCATATATTTTGAAAATATTTGCATGTATTTACATTATACTCATATAAGTTATATCATATATAAATATATTTAATATATAAACGTAACATTTTTCTTAAATATATACATGCATGTGTGTGTATTTATATATACATAATAAATATACACAGTACACTCACATATATTATATAAACTAAAAGTTTTATTTTGGATGCGATTAATCGCAATTAATTTTTTGACAGCACTACAAATAAGCCTTTAAACAGGATATCTGGCAACTCAAAACATATTTTTCCATTATTCTGCATCCAAACCAATAGTGTGGGTATAAAATCCAAGACAACGGTTGTATCAGTCAGCAAAATATAAACACATTTACATTTAATTAAAGAACTATAATATTTATGATATTTTTTAAAATGATTAAAAACGTTAAACAATTATTTGATAATGAATTAATTTAATTTATCATTAAAAAAAAATTTTCTATTCATCCTAATTTTTTTTTTAATTTTACAGAAATATTAGCAGATTTTAAATCATTTTCACTTTTCGTAGATTTGCTTAAAATACAACTGAAGTCCTCAAGTCACCTTGTACTGCAGTTATGTAACTTGTGACCACTGAATACTATTAGCAAATAAGTCTATGTCTGTCTGCAGTATCTGTCCAGGCTTATCTGCTATATTTATGAATCTAAAGAGCACTGAAACCACTTGAACATATTCCTTTCACACACTACAACACCCAGATTCACAAACTTTATCACACAACATCTCCCAGTGCACAAATCTGTGTTAATGAACCAATGATGCCCCTTGGCATCCGTTACAAGTTAAACATTAGACTGAAGTTAGAAAGCCAATAAAATGCAATAAAAAGCGGACCCTTTCTACACTTACTGGCACTGGGCTTGCAAGTCACCAACTCTGTGACAAAAAATTTCCACTTAGACAGGAAAAGGTGGCTTCCAAAAGAGCCATTAATAAATGACCAGGCAACTATCACATGGGCTACGCAACTAACAGCTGTGGAGACAGAAAAAGCAGGTCACTGTGAGATGGGTAAACCAATCAGCTGACCGTGTGATGGGGTGACTACAGCCTTCATGAAAAGCAGTATTACTTACAAAGACTAAATTAATCTGAAGGACGTATAATTACAAATAATAAGAGGAATAAACATTTCCAAAGTCTGTAATTACTCGATTATGGGTGCAAACCAAACAAAATCCATTTTAATACAGTAAAAGGTATTAGAAATGATCTTAATAACATTTCATTATTTTATTTAGAGCAGAACACTTTTTAAAAGTCAATGTCATTGTATGACCATGGCCTTCAAATGCAATTGGGCCAACATACAAGTCCTCAAACTGCATATGACCAAATTCTTATGTCATCTGACACCGTATCTCTTATATCTGTGGACTCAGTACATGAAGAGTGGGAATGTCAATGGTAATTTCAAGCTGGGATTGCATCATTCTTAACACGTGACTTACATTCAGAACATTTATGTTCTTGTAAAAAATGGCCAATTATAATTAAACTGTGAATTCCTGAGACACTTCAAAGTAAACTGAAGTTCAAGGTTACAGAGAAAGCTGACCTCCTTTAACCTTTCAATGACTCACAATAGATACAGACAGATAGTAAAGAGTGTTCAAAACGCTCTCAAGAGAAACACTGTAATGTATATTCCCAGTATATCTATTATGTTTAATAAGTATTACATTGTCTATAAAAATATTTTGTTTTATTTTATTAAAGAAAAAGGCTATTTTTATTTTTGCTATAATGTAATAAATTGGGGGCATTAGGTGTTATTATATTATTATTTATATGTTAAATAAGGTGTTATTTTATTATTATACTATATTTTTATTAATATTTTAAATGAGCTTTTATTTTTATATTTTCTTTTTCATTTTAGTTTATGTTGTAATGTGCTTTTATCATTTGATTAGTTTTTGTTTTTGTTTATATACATATATATATATATTTCTCAATAGTTTTATTTCAGCTTTATTTTTATTTAGTTTAGTTTGATCAGTTTTTATTTTTATCTAATACTTAATTTAATTTTAATGTTTTTTTTTTTTAAGTTTTAGTTTTAAAGTGAATTATTTTATTAAATGGAGTGAAAATATACAGAAGCGGATCCACTTGGTAAAAATATGCTGAGGAAATTTACAGAATCTGGCCTGGTTAAAAAATGAACAAATATTGTTCAAATGTATTTTTATAATATGTACTTAAGTAAATCAGGGTGGTACCAGCTAAGTGTCCGAGAAAAGAGTCAAACATAGATGCGCCTCATTTAACTAAAGTAATCAGAACATAAACGCAACATACTGTATTTTGCAACATGCAGTTTTTAGTCATTTCTAGGGATAAAATGAGTAATTATAGCCATTTAACTTTATATTTAAAAAAAACATCATTGTTAGCAATATGTCAACCTCAACCAGAATGAATTTCCACGCTGTTTCAGGCTGGTTTATTATCATAAGCACACCAGCAACCAAAGCTAAACACTAGAACTACCAAGGCAGTCATTCTGACCTTTTTTAATTTTTGCAATGTGATAACTTTGCTGAAATAAAACCCATATAACTATACCTGACTTTTCTGATCAGATGCTGCTCTTCTCAGCAAGGATCTCACAAGCTTCACTGTGAATAGAAACGCATCTATCTCTGAACATGGGAGGGTAAATGGCAAACATCTTCAGGCACAGTGTGTGGGAGAGCACTGAATGGAATTATGAGTTTGCATACATTCATTGCAAACTATAAGCTTGCCCAAACAAGCGGTCATACACACTCGCTGCGGTTCAAAATCTTGTTTCAACTCTGCCCTTTAAGCAGTAAAGAGTAAATTTACTAATATCTTCACTAGAAAGATTGCGATTTCACAAGCAATGTCTTGACGCATTTGCAGAGACAATGGACGTCACACTCATGTCAGCTGCTGCAAAACTAGAGATGTTCAGGCTGTAGTCTTAAGAAAATGAGCTAGTTCAAGCCATGGGTTTCCCTCTAGACATTTTACTGGATGTTAAGAATAGCGCTTTTCGATTTATGAGTAAAATAATGGCTGCATGTGGTTAACATTACTTTCACGTTCTGTTCTAAAACATAAATTACAGTCAGAGCTCAGCAGTGCATTCTCAAACCATTGTGCTGTTTAAAAATGTTAGTGTCCATTTAAGGTCTACAAATACCACAAGGATATGAGTTTGCATTTTTAAAGGGTCACTCCACCCCAAAATTAAAATTTTGTCATTAATCACTTACCCCCATGTTGTTCCAAACCCGTAAAAGCTTTGTTCGTCTTCGGAACACAATTTAAGATATTTTGGATGAAAACCGGGAGGCTTGTGACTGTCCCATTGACTGCCAAGAAAATAACACGGTCAAGGCCCAGAAAAGTATGAAAGACATTGCCAAAATAGTCCATCTGCCATCAGTGGTTCAACCATAACGTTATGAAGCTATGAGAATACTTTTTGTATGCAAAGAAAACAAAAATAACTACTTTATTCAACAATTCGTCTCCTCCGCGTCAGCGTAGTGCCATTTTGGAGAGTATCCGCTGGATGCAAACTGCGTATGCTGTTCTGTGTCAGCCACACAACACGCACACAACGGCCCTACGGTGGCGCGGAGGAGACGAATTGTTGAATAAAGTCGTTAGTTTTGTTTTAATATCTTAAATTGTGTTCCAAAGACGAACGAAGCTTTTACAGGTTTGGAACGACATGGGGGTAAGTGATTAATGACAAAATTTTCATTTTGGGGTGGAGTAACCCTTTAACTACAGTAAGTAACTTTTTAATGTTTTTAGTCTAAATGTGAAGCACTGCACAAGATGGCGTATCCCACAATGCATTCCCAGCTAAACAGGGAACGTTCTGGCAAGGTTCTCGCAAAGTTATAAACAAACGTTCTGCCAGTAACGTAAACAGAAGGTTTCTTCAAAGCTATCTGATCTTTAACAATGTTGGCACCAAAAGGTTATTTATATGTTGTTTATACATTATCCATTGTTCATGGAATGTTTTTTTCTCAAATATTTCAGTTAGATGTTCGGAAATTTTTTTTTTATGTTATACTATTTGTTTAAGAACAATCAGAGGACATTCCACAATGATATTCCCATAATGTTTGCAAAATGATAAAATGGAATGTTCCCTCAACATTTGTATAGCAAAGAAAAAACGTTTTTTTTTTTAAATGAATGTTCATTGAACATCATAAATAATGTTTTCATAACTTAATGTGTACAAAATGTTCTTAAAACATTTTTTATAGCTGGGTTACACTTAACTTGACATTTCCGAGATGATATATGACTTGATTATTTCATCATACTGCAAAGAAATTAAATATTTAATGAAAAAAATTTGATTAAAAAGGCTAATTAACCACTTTATAATGTGATAAATTAACACAACTTATGTTGCAATTATGTGACAATTATGCCGTTTCATACTGCAATACTTTTCGCATACTATTTTTTATCATATAAAATATATTGTGTAAGATTGCAAATATATCTTCAAAATCTTTGTCTTTCAATAAAACTTATTTGACAAATATATATATAGTGTAAATTTATCAAGAATTACATAATGGTTGAAAGGTCGAGTAATTTCAAAAGAAAAACTCAGAAACAGATTTACAAGTTGTATATTGTTTAACAGGAACAGGAATGTGAGAGGGACAGATAACTAACATTTGGAGGGTTGTGAGGAGAGCATGCTGAGATGCACTCATTTTTAAGATGATGTCAGACTCTAGCCAAGGAGGAGCTCCGCTGTTTGAGCAGAGCCTGACTCTAAACACACTCCCACGTCAGGATTTTGAGTAGAGCCAGTGTTGGAATCATTCTGCATACGTGCAGCTTCACACGGGTAGGAATTCCCAGTCATCAGCAGCATATGGAAATAATGACAAAAGGGAACCAAATACCACATGACGGCTGTTAATATAATTCCTTGGATTGAATCCCCCCCAAAAAAATTAGGTTGGAAAGATCTGGTTGGCTTGGGATAAGTTAGCATGGTTTGGTAATAACTAAAAGGCCAACACTTCACCTGGGTTTAATTACTACTACAAATGGTTTTTTGAGCAGCAAATCTGTAACAGTCTGGTCAAGTAGGCAGACAAGAGGGTTCTGGCATGCAGGCAAGTAATTTATTCAAAACTCAAAAGATGATGCTTCTGGGTAAATAGTAACTCAAACGTCATTAGAAGCAGTATAAAGAGTCTTATCTGGGCCCTCGTCCCTTCCTTGGCGGGCAAACGGCAGACCCGAGACAACAGGTAGACAGTAACCAGAGTATAGCTTGCTACCTTGAGACTAGCCATTGAGTGAGTGCGTGGAGTGTGCTTAAATGTAGTGCCGGTAAGTGGGTGCAGGTGCGGGTGATCAGTAATCAGGTGAGAGTGAGCGTGTGTAGGAGGCTGGTTCCTCTGGTGACTGTGAGACAAAATCTGAATATTAGAATGATTTCTGAAGGATCGTGTGACTGGAGTAATGATTCTAAAAATTCAACTATGAAATCACAGGAATAAATTACATTTTAAAATATATTCAAATAGAAAACAGTTATTTTAAATAGTAAAAATATTTGGCTCTTCAAGGAAAAAAAGGTTATTGAGGGGATGAATGGAAATACCTTGGTTTTTAGTTGTTTTGTCTTATTTTTTTAAACTTTTTAAGTCATCTTAAGGCCTCTTGGCCCACTGGTTGAGAACCACTTAAAAGGTGCTATAAAATTCACTTAGATACTGAGTGAATACTCAGATCTCTATAACTCAGAAACTCAGATCATTTGACCATGGACGAGTTTGATGAGAAATAAGCTCAGATTTAGATGTCTTGACTTTTGCCCTCATTGTTTTAATCATGGCTGCAGGAGACTAAATGGATTAGTTCATCTATAAAGTCATCATTTACTCACCCTCATGTCTTTCCAAACCTGAATGACTTTCTTTCCTCCATGGAACACAAAAGAAGACGTTCTTATTCACTCTTTTCCATACAATTACAACGAATGGGGACAAAAGCTCTTGAGGACCATAACAGTACCATAAATCCAGACCATGACTTAGACTCTATATTGCAAGAGTGATACAATAGCTTTGTACATCACTTTCCAAGGTTAAAAGCTTCAGTCACCATTCACTGTAACTGCATGGGCAAGAGAGTCAAAAGACTGATTACCAGAATGCATCTTTCACAGTCACACATTCACTCACAACAAGGCTAAACACTTCATTGTCCTTGTGTTCAAATGACGAAACCAACTTTCACTACATGTCTGGACAGCGGCATACTGCCTCAAGACTCGACTTATCAAACAGTACTTTGAAAATACAACCCAGTACAAACCTGTGTTGACTAAATTTGTATTAACTTGTTAATACGTCATGCCTCTCTTTTCTTGAAAAGAGTCGCATGCTTGCAATTTGAATCACACTTCTTCTAAAAGCTCTGGATTAGAGCATCTCTTAAAGCATCTCCATGTACACATAAGAGTCTTAGAGTCCAATCTTTAGAACGGCTTTAAGACGGCATGAAGTTCAAGTGCAGAATGAGAGGTTTTGATTGATGTTTGGAGCAGCCCAGCGATGCAGATAGCATTGTGTGCCTTTCTTGAAGAGCCAGAACCACCCTTGAAACTTTAGTCATTTTATTAGGTATCTCTTTTTTAAAGAAATATCTATTTAGATTAATTTTTTTTTCTTCAATTTTTGTACTTTTATCTTATTTTATTTATTAATTGTATTTAGCTGCCAGGATAACAATAATTTTTAAAAGTTTTCATATAATATCTATATTTTATTTATCTGCTTAATTTCAATGAACAAAAACGGTTTTTAATAGTTTATATTAAAAATAAATCTCTCTCTCTCTCTCTCTCTCTCTCTCCCTCAACCAGCCAGCTCTTTACTTACAAAAACAAAGGTCAGTGAACTTTAACAAAATCATTCCCAATCCCAAATGACCACGTGTAACATGGGTCACCTCCATTTGCATCAAAGTAAATTATAGTTAATAGTTTACGATTAAATAGTAATTAAACAACTAAAGCGTTCCCAGTTTCACATGTGTTGCATGCAGAGGAGGTACATTATTCACTTATCAGCTCGCTATCAAATTAGGCTTTTTCATTTGCACTTAACGTCTGCCTTGATTGTAGTCTCTGCAGTTAATTCACATAATTAATAATTTTTTTTTTTTTAATAGAATGTCACAGCTCATTCTAGCCCACATCAAATGTTTCTCTGCTGCCATCTATTGGTTCATTGGTTCACTATAAAGAACAGACAGGTGGTTTTGAGGGGTTTCAATAACAAACAAATAAATAGTGTTAAATACAACATAAGCACTGTAGCAATATTACAACATTTGTAATTTTGTAAAAGATACTCAATAAACCCAATAAACATAACTATTAATAAATCATACTATAGACTACTGTACACAGTCTGATTTATTAATAATGTGTTTACTGAGTTTGGCATTTTAAAAACACTGTTTTAATGCATTAAGCCACGTTAAGCGTATTCCTTATGGGAGGAAACGCTGTAATTAAACACGTTGCGTTCTTATTCTGGACTCATCTGCTTGTCTGTACGTCGTATGTTTTATTAATAATGTGTTTATTGAGTTTGGTCTTTTAAAAACACTGTTTTAATACATTAAGCCACGCTAAGCGTTTTAAAATGAAGCACTGAAGCACTGAAATGCTTTCCGTTTGCACTGAAAAGTTCACGCACATCCACATATGAAATCACTTGCATGCATTTACACAACTAAAGCATGCGTCTTTCTTATTAGAATTGTATACGTTTGTGAATTTCATTTTGTATGTTTGCGCGAGTGTTTTATGTGTGTACGCGCGCATCGAGTTACTATGTATGTGCGAGTGTTTATAGGTGTATATGCATGGATCAAGTTTATATGTATATGCAAGTTATTCACAAGTGTATATGCATTCATTACTAACATAAGATGTATTGGTATGGATTTCATATTAGTGTGCACGTGTATTTCATATATATATATATATATATATATATATAGAACATCCAATATGTATATGTGAGTAATTTATAGGTGTATATGCACGCGTTTTATGTATGTATTGATAAGCGAAGTTTGATTTAAATCTACGTGGCGCCTCATATCTGTCCAATCAGAATCGAGGATCCTAGAGCGCTGTGTTGTGTAGTAATCGCAGAACTTTTATTTTGAAGTGACATCCGAACTTTTAATTTGTAGTGTCGCAGAGCGGAAATGGAACACTTGTCAAGTTGTTTTGTTTGTTTGGGTGGACTGAAGTTAAATCTGTGACATCGGTGGGGTGAAACGTCTCGTCGTTTGTAAATTATGGAATCGTCCATGAGAGGTAATATTTACAGTTACATTCTTTGTTTTGCAGTTTTTCCTCGTTGCACGTCACGTTGGTTGTGAGTAGATAGAATATGTATTTAAATGGACACAGACGCCAGTCAGTGCTGCAGTCAAAACTCGCATTTAAATCGGATCTTATGGGTTTATCTGTGTGTTTTATGTGATTTAAATTGCTTATTCGGTGTCTAATGTGTCTTTTATATAGGAAGGGCCAAACGCAGGCACTTGGGGCCCTCAGAATGTGATGATCTGGTGCAAAGCAACACAGGGAACGAGTCTCTCACACAGCCTTTTAATCTTAACCTCAGCAACGCGGATCCAAACCGAGGACTTCAGCCCAGGACCCCCACCAAAAGAAGCAGACAAGGTGTTGTTTTATTTGTCACTGCGCGTTTTGCATCTTTCTGCACAAAGCAATGCTCACTTTAACACCTGTTAATTTTGCTGTTAATCTTCAGGTGGTGTGGGACAACAGAAAGGTTTCTTCTCCGTCCCTGGAGTCATCAGCACCAGCCCCCAAAAAGGAACCAAGACTCCGGTGAAAGACGAGGAGGAAGAACAGAGACCGATCGGGCATATTATCCCAAAAGAAGAAAATGTAGAAGAGGAGAAGATTGAGGATTATATGGAAGGAATCACTGAGGACATGTTCGATGAAGACTTTGAGGTAGGAACTACGTCTGTCAAAAAAGAAGAAGAATCGCTGGAAGTTACTGTGAGAAAAAAAGAGGATGAGGAGGACCTGGTGGAAGCCCTCCCTGATGCCCACTATGGGCTGCTAGGAGTGCAGGGAGGCCAGGAGGTGCCCAAGGGCCATGTCCAGGATCTGCCTGAGGAGGTCCTGAGGGAAGTGTTCGCACACCTTCCAGCGGATGACCTCTATCGAAACATCAGCCTGGTGTGCCATCACTGGAGGGCCATCGTCATGGACCCCCAGGTGTGTTTTTGGTGCCTTTCTAACATTACAGTTAATAATAACTTTGAATTTCATGTAAACTTTGTGAATGCATTAATTAAAAGGTGTTTTAGTTGTGTTGGAGTTAGTATTTTGTGACATCTCATGGTTTCTTCCCTAGTTTCTGCCTTGGAAGAAGTTATACTGCAGATATCGTAAGCGGCAAAATGAGGCACTGAAGGAGGTGAAGTCTATCCTTGATGATAATCAAATTAACAAAAAGGATGACCTGTGTCTTCTCAATATGTTGAGGTAAGAATGCATCAGTAAAGCAACCACGGGACTTATTATTTGCGCCTTTGAAGCACAACAGAAAGTGCTTCCCAACCCCCTCTTTCACACCTATGGCTCATTTTGAAGTCTACATCAGAGCTGTTGATAGAGATCAAGCTTGTTAGGTGACAGTTGTACATCGGGGATCAACACTTACTTAAATGATCTGCTGATTGGTCAGTTTAAAGTCAACAAAGCACATCACTGGCAAGACTGATAACATTTAAAATATTGGCAAAGTACTAATGGAGCTAATATACGCTATACAGAAAAATATAAGAGGTGTAGATGAATAGATACAGAAAATTATGGAAAAATAAAAAGATTAAAAAAAATACAATAAGGTTGGATTCAAATGTATAATTAGGTATATACAAATAAAATCAAACTTTAGAATATAAAATGTATATGTGACCCTGGACCACAAAACCAGTCATAAGTAGCACGGGTATATTTGTACCAATAGCCAACAATACATTGTATGGGTCAAAATGATCGATTTTTCTTTTATGCCAAAAATCATTAGGATATTAAGTAAGATTATGTTCCAAGAAGATATTTTGTGAATTGCCTACCGTAAATATATCAAAATGTAATTACTGATTAGTAATATGCATTTATAAGGACTTTATTTGGACAACTTTATATGCGATTTTCTCAACATTTTGATTTTTTTTCCAACTTCAGTTTCCAGATTTTCAAATAGTTGTATCTCAGCCAAATATTGTCCTATCCTAACAAACCATATATCAATGGAAAGATTATTTACTCAGCTTTATAATGTATAAATTAAAAAAATTGACCCTTATTACTGGTTTTGTGGCCCAGGGTCACATATATTGTGTGGTGAAAATCTCTTTGTGCATATTTTTTGCATGTTTTTTCAGGTACATGTCTCAGTTCAAACACAGCAAACGAGTGAATGTGAAGGACGTGTTGGCATGTGTGAAAGGACATCAGCTCTACGCTCAGGCTGAAGCCTGTATCAAAGACAGAATCCCAGACAAGATGGATGATGAGGTAATGAAATCTCACAGTTCACAATTTCTGCAACTACTAATTTAGTGCCCTTGTTTATGTTGCAACTGTGTGTATATCTTGTAAATCTGCAGTATAATGTGCGTCCAGTTCCACTTTATTTTAATGTTTTGATATTTAACCGATTATCAACATGTATTACAGGGTCCAAACCCTTGGTCTGCCATGGCCCTGATGTTGATTTTGGCTGACGGAGTGAAAGATGTCTTGGACCTGGTAGCTCTCTTGCGGAAGTCTGGGTGTCTGCTGACAGCAGGAGGAATCTCTGAGTACCTGTGGGCCGTGGCGACCTTGCTCCTGGCAATGAGAAAGAACAATATTAATATAAGCAACAGGTGAGAGACCATTTTATAGTCATTTTTCTATAAGTGGCCACAACATCTGCACAACGATCAGATGTTCATTTATAGCAGCTGAGGAGTTAAACAACATGATTTTCTGGTCATGTGACTAGCCAAACAAATGCAAATACTTGGTACAGAATGTTTTCTGTATTTTGCAAATTGATTTAAATTACTCTTCACTTTTTATACCTTCATATAGGTGGCATTACAATATCTTCTATGTGCTGCACTTAATGGAGAACGCTCCTCCTCCTGCGGGCTTGCAAGACAACAGGTGGGAATCAAATTTGGATATAGTACTTGTGTATTATTTACAGTTCAAAAGTTTTGGGTCAGTACTATTTATTTATTTATTTTTTTAAGGAATTCATTTAATTCAGCAATGATGCATTAAACTGATCAAAAGTGACAGTAAAGGCATTTGTAATGTTACAAAATATTTGTATTTTGAATAAATGCTTTTCTGTTGGACTTTTGAACTGCTGAAAATTCAGCTTTGCTATCACAGGAATATATTACTTATTAAAATAGAAAATGGTTATTTTGAATTGTACTAATATTTCACAATATCACTGTTTTTATTATATTTTTGTTCAAATAAATGCAACCTTGGTGAGCATAAGCACATTTCAAAAGTATTACCGACCTTAAACTTTTGAACAGAAGTGTATATATTTATTACAAAAAATGTATGATATAATTGTGAAATAATTTATAGCATATGGTATAATGGTAATGGTAATTTTCATTTTCATTCTCAGACAGCTTATCACTCATGAGCAGCAGCAGATACTCAACCATGACATTCAGAATAACCATGTTGTTAAAATAATGGCTTTTGCAGGTGAGGAAAAATCATTTAAATTATTTCACAGCAGAAAGTGTTTGAGTACCATGTAATGCTATTCTCATTTGTTGCAGGCACTGGTAAGACGACCACACTCGTGAAGTATGCTGAGCAAAGGCCACATATGCGCTTCCTTTACCTGGCCTTCAACAAATCTGTGGCGATACAAGCTCAGCGTTCATTTCCGTACAACGTCGAATGCAGTACCATCCATTCAATGGCATTCAGAGCTGTGGGAGTGAGGTCAGTTTATACGGTATTTATGGGATCATTGACAGAGAAACATTCACCAAACAATAATTTATTTTAAAGAATTAATAATGTTTTCAATGAGCTATAACCTGAATCATTTGTGTCTCTTTTCTGCTATGCAGGTATAAAAACATGAGGAAACTGTCCAATAATTTGCAGGTGTTTGATGTGGCATGGGTCTTGCCTAAAGGACTCGGAGGATTCGTCAATGCTAAAGTGGTGACGCAAACACTCCACAATTTCTGGGCATCCGTAGACCAGTGTGTTTGTCCGGAACATGTTCCATATAAGTACAAGAACACACATGGAATGCCAGAATACCCAGACGATCACCAAAAAATGGTAAAGTGAAGGCGTGCGGGTATATCAGTTTACATCAGTGAATGCATCTTGTGCTTTTGGAAATGTTGTTTTAAGGGTTACTAAATTTTAAACAAACATTACAATCAATTAGTTGATTGTAGTTTTGATTAGTTAGGTTTTTGCACATTAATAAATCTCTTTCTCTCCAGGCATTTGCTGGTGTCGCACAGAAGTTATGGGACCAAATGGTAGAGCTGAAGTCCAGAAAAGAGAGAGTGTACAACATGACCCATGATGGTAATCACCAAAATTTGGATTTATCAGATATTTAAATGGATTAATACAATACAATACAATATTTATTTCTAAAGCACATTTAAAAAAAAACAACAGAAGTTGACCAAAGTGCTGTACAGAATAGAATAAAAACTCAAAAATAAGATGAATAAAACAAGGCTATCAAAATTTAAACACAAGGGGTATTGAAAGCTACAGAGTATAAATATGTCTTTAGAGCAGACTTAAAAGCAGAAATAGAGGGGGTTAATCTAATATGAAGAGGTACCAGAGTTTCGGACCAGTAGTCACAAAAGCGCGATCACCTCATTTTTTAAGTCTAGATCTAGGCACGATGAGTGGACACAGATCACTGGATCTCAATGTTCTAGAAGGAGTGTACGGACGGAGCAGGTCTGTCAGGTACTGAGGGGCCAAATTATTGAGGGCTTTATACACACAGAGAAGAATTTTAAAATCAGTTCTATAACTGTAACCAATGCAGTGCCGATAAAATAGGAGTTACTGGCTCATACTTGCGGGTACCAGAAAGTAGTCTAGCAGCTGCATTTTGCACTAGCTGTAGACGGGAGAGAGAGGACTGAAACACACCATAATAAAGCAAATTACAGTAATCTAAACGAGTTGTTTCAAAAGCATGGATCATTGTTTGGAAATTACTCTGTGATAAGAAGGGTTTTATCATTGTGCTTTAGAGGAAAATAAATCTGAGTATCATCAGCATATAGATGAAAGGATACTTTATATTTGTTAAAAATGGAAGCCAGAGGTAGCATATACAGGGTGAACAATACCGGCCCAAGGATTGATCCCTGTGGAACTCCACAATTAAGAGGTATACTAGAGGAGGTCTGATGACCAATACGAACACTAAAACATCTGTTGGTCAGATAGGAACGGAACCACTGTAAGACTGTGCCACACAGGCCCACAGATGTCTCCAAATGTGTCAACAGGACCTCATGGTCAACCAAATCAAAAGCAGCACTCAGATCTAATAAAACTAAAGCCATGAATTTCCCAGAATCAGTTTCTGTAAAAATATCGCTTGAGACTCTTAAAAGGGCCGATTCAGTACTGTGTAAAGCTATGAAGCCAGATTGAAACATCTCATGAACTGAATTAACAGTCAAATAAGATTGTAATTGAGTCAGTACAACTTTCTCAAGGATCTTTGAAGTAAAGGGTAGATTAGAAATGGGACGAAAGTTGGAGAAAGAAGGAGGATCCAGGTTTGGTTTTTTTAAGATATGGTGTCACCACAGCACATTTAAGACTGTTAGGGAAGGAACCAGTAGATGAACAGTTGTTAATCACCAATAACAGAGCAAGACCAACTGTGTCCATGATTTGTCTAAGGAAAAGAGGTGGAATAATATCCTGAGGGCAGATAGTTGCTTTTAGGTGACTATCAATTTCATTACATGAGATCAAATCAATAGGCTCAAACTCAGACCAGGTAGAAGAACATAATGGAACATCATGCAAAATGTATATTGAATTAGACTGATGGGATCTTAATGTTGTGATCTTCTCAACAAAAAAACTTCCCAAAATTGTTACACAGAGAAGTAGAGGGCTCTAGAATAGAATGCACAGAGGGATTTAAGACAGAATTAATAGTAGAAAATAGAACTCGAAATTTATGACAATTATTTGAGATAAGTTCAGACAAATATTTGCATTTTGCAGCTTTCTGAAACATAGAATTAACTCCAACTAATTTCCTTTAATGCTCAGTCACAATAGCAATAAACTCAAAATCTGCTTTCATATTTTTCTTAGATGTTGTATCTATGTTTCATGTTGTTTTTCCTTTGATTGTTGTTAACAGGATATCTCAAACTCTGGCAGCTGAGTAAACCACAGCTGGACCGATATGATGCCATATTTATTGACGAAGCTCAAGACTGCACACCAGGTTAAAATAAATCTTGGTTTGGTAATTTCATCCAGATTTAGGTCATTTAAGGTAGCATTAAATTTAGTTTTTATTTTATTTTATTATGCTCTATTAAAGAGCTGAATTTTGTGGTTTCAGATTCTGTAATGTGTTGTTGACTGTAAAGTGATCTTATTTTGTGTTCTGTTTGTGGTCTTGGATTTTTCCAGTCATCATGGGCATTATGCTCTCTCAGAACTGTGGGAAAATCCTGGTTGGAGATCCTCATCAACAGATTTACACTTTCAGAGGAGCAGTCAATGCTTTGCACGCAGTTCCTCACACACACATCTACTATCTCACACAGGTACAAACAAAAACACAGGAAAATGAAATTACTGATAATATTTGTAGAGGAAGTGCACCACACATAATTCTACCACTGTGATAAACATGTTTGTGGGTAAATATGTTCTAATATGACCACTCATATTTTTCACAGAGCTTCAGGTTTGGATCTGAAATTGCGTACATTGGTGCTGCAATATTGGACAGCTGTAAAAAAGTGAAGCAGATATTGGTTGGTGGGAATCAGGATGGTAAGTTTAAGAAGTTATATTTAGGCAGTTATGATTTATTATTATATTTGCAAATATTGCAAAATTTTATTGCAAGTATTATAAATATTATTAATAACATTGGTAGTAGTAATTTGAATTGTTTTAATACTGTTTAATAAAAATTTAATATTGCGTTTTGCTTAAAGAAAAATTAACCCTGTTGTTTTTTTTTTTTGTTGTTGTTTTTTCTTCTCAATTTTTTTTTTTTTTTTTTAATTGAAGTATGAACCTGGCAATAATAAAAATGCTATGTGTCTGTTTTCAGGGAGTGTTCGAGGGGAGGACACACAAACACTGCAACATCTGAAGCTGGGACAGAGGCTGCCAGAAGGGAGCGTGGCCATTCTGAGCCGCTGTAATGTCACAGTTTTCAGCGAGGCTGTCCGACTCACAGACGCCAACCCCACCTGCAAGATCTTCATTGTGGGAGTGAGTACATTTAAACATTTGTCCAAACTGGTAATGAATTACCTTAATGTGTCTTTTAAACCTCAAATATATTCTAAACATCTCTAATTTTGTGCAGTTTTTCAGTCAGAGAAAGTTTCGTAATGTGCAAAACATGGTAAGTGTTTCTTTAAAAAAATGCCAACCTCTGATTTCAGGGTGTTGAAAACTTTGGACTGGACAAAATTATGGATCTCTGGGTCCTGATGCAACCAGAGGACAAACGCAAGAATGGTAAGTCACTTCTGCTTGAAAGTTTTATAATCTTAGACTGTTTAACAAAATATCCTAATTGTATCGCTCAAAATGGTTTCTGTAGTCTTTGCTGTATGTTTCCTATCTGTAAAGCTATTTCAGATTATTAATACCTTGTTGGGTCTTTGAAACTGATGGTTGTTAAATTACGTTTTTCTAAAGTTTGCTTTGTTTGGGTTTGTTTCTCTACTTTAGAGAGCCTTCTGATCAAGGATTACTTCATCCGAAGTTTCTGCAAAGATAAGATGGGTGGATTTAGAGGTCTGAAGGGATACGCCATGGCCTCGGAAGACCGTGAGCTGGAGGCCAAGCTAGCCGTAGTGGAAAAATACAACAAACGCATTCCAGAGCTGGTTGAACGGATCTATGATCGCGCTCAGAAAAGCCCAGTGTGCGCAGGTGAGTGAGACTAAAGACTAAAAAGCGCTAAAGCACTGTTCTTGAGAAATACTCAATGATGGAGCCCCTGTATACAATCTGAATACTTTTATGCCTCTGATTGTGACAGATTTTATCCTTGGTACGGTGCATAAGGCAAAAGGCCTGGAGTTTGATACAGTGGTTGTGACAGATGACTTCATGAAAGTACCTTGTGCTCGACACAACCTGCAGAGAGTGGGTGGTTTCAATGCAGGTTTGTGGCATTTCTTTAGGAATTTATGTTTTTTTTTTTAATACTTTGTGTGTGTGTGTGTGTATATATATATATATGTAATAATAAATGTGTTGCACATAATGAAATAAAGCCCAGCTCTTACCATTATTATAATCTCTGTATCGGAGCCTCAAAGTCTGTCTGGGCTTTAGCCAAGTGATCGTCTACACATCTGGTAGATCAAAGTGTCCATAAAGAGTGTACGTTTGTGATTATCTGAAATCTTTGGGTACTTTCTGTGGGTTCAACTCCATGTGCCATCGGTTTAACCAGTCAATACGTTATTTTAAAAATAGGCATCAAAAATAGAAGAATTGACTTTCACTTTTTAATATGAATTCTTAGATAGATCTTGGTGTATATAAGTAGTATGCTAGTGATCATGTACACTCTCAGGAAAAAAGGTACAAAAGCAGTCACTGGGGAGGTACTTTTTCAAAAGGTACATTTTTGTACCTTATTTATTCTTAAAGCGTGCATATTAGTACCTTAAAGATGCATATTAGTATTTAAATTGTTCATATTAGTGCCATATTAAAAAGGCTACTGCCCTAGTAACAGTCTCTGTTACAAAAACATTTGCATAATGTTGCAAGTGACCAATCAGAATCAATATATGAAAATCCAGATATGCATATGGCTTATCTTTTCTCTCTGGCTGCAGCAAACGTCCCAGATGACGAGTGGAACCTGTTATATGTGGCGATCACTCGAGCCAAAAGAGCACTGTACATCACCAAGACCATCAGCAACATCCTCACGTTCACTGGGGTGAGTTATTGCATTTCAGCTTCGTTCTGATCTTTATAATCCAAAGAATATCCAGAAATCATGAATTTGAAGTATTCTTATTATTCCTGCCTCTTCGTCTTCCACAGGAGTACTCCCTAAGGTCAGGGCTGACCAGCACTCTGCTGAGTAAAGACCCATCTCTTGTCTGCTCCATTGAAGGCTGTGAGAACCACATCACTGCAGACGCCATCCTCAGCATGAGCAAACTCCCAATCAGATATGTTAGTGTCTTTTTCCACCTTCATTTGTTTGTCTTTTAATGGGATAGTTCACCCAAAAATTAAAATTTGCTGAAATGTACTCACCCTCAGACCATCCAAAGTATAGATGAGTTTTCTTCATCAGAACAGATATGTAGAAATTAAGGATTAAATCACTTGGTTACCAATGCATCCCCTGCAGTGAATGAGTGCCGTTAGAATGAGAGTCCAAAAAGCTGATGAAAACGTCACAATCCACAATTAATGCAAATGACTCCAGTCCATCAGTAAGTGTCTTGTGAAGTGAAAATCTGCATCGTTGTAAGAAACAAATCCATTATTAAGTCATTTTAACTTTATAACCGTCACTTTGGCTAAAATACGAGTTCATAATCCATAATAATGCTTCCTTCCCTGTTGTCCTCTCACATTGAAATCCACTGACACATTTGTTTAGAACTGCTTTAGTCTGCACATATTTCTTTCCTGATTCAGACTTTTTCTTTGGAGAATGCAATATTTTAGATAGAGGAGTCATATTTTATCCAGAAAGACATTAATTGATTGACTGGAGTTGTGTGGATTACTTGTGGATTATTGTGATGTTTTTATCAGCAGTTTGAACTCTCATTCTGACGGCACCCATTCACTGCAGAGGATCCATTTGTGAGGAAGTGATATGTTATGCTAAATTTCTCCAAATCTGTTCAGATAAAGAAGCAAACTCATGTACTTCTCAGATGGCTTGAGGTGAAGTACATTTTCAGTTGAGTGAACGATTCTTGCAGGTTCAATAATTCACTTCCTGTATTGATTACATGTGTGTTTCAGATGGAGAGCGTGGACGCGGGCGGCGTTCTGTGTTTGACCTGTGTGGAGCAGCGTGTGGGACCTGCAGCCTTCCTGCTCTCTCCACCTGAACGGGTCAGATCCATGACCTATACCAATGAAAGAATAGAGCTGCCCATCAATGTCGCCATGCTGCTATCTTTACTTTAAACACCACATTTAAGTGGCACTTTGCCTTTGTGTCTTTTGGAGTGATTTTGTGAAGTTGTGAAGTTGACAATTCTTGATTACTCAAATCTGCACAGGATTTTTTTTTGTTTTGTGTTTGTTTTTATTTTAGTTATTAACTAAATATTATATGTTATTATTAAGTTATTATTTAATTTATTTTTATGTATGTTCTGTAACTATTTTAATAGTTCTAAACTTTTTTTTTTTTTTTTTTCTCCCCGTTGCCAAACTGTTTTTTTCCCCCATTGCTTAATTTTATTGGTTCTCCCACATTGTGACTTGCCCTATTTGGAAGACACTAAATATTGACGTCAGTGTTTATAGGTGGTGAATAAGCAGTGTGTCTTTTTCCTGGTTTTTCTGGCAGCTTTAGAAGGGCCTTTTCAAGCCCTCGATAACTACAGTATTACAGCTGTTGTGAACGGCACAATAGTTGAGGAACACTGATGTATAAGATTGTGTTTATGTCCACAGTTATAACATGAGTGGCGTGTGGGAAGAATAACCATTCCTACATATAGCTTTACATAAAGACAAAGTGTGTAATTAGAGTAACTTAACTTTTGCGCTGTATATTGTATATTCATTGTCTAATCTAATTTTTTCCAAAGGTTTTTTGATGTTTAATACTTTGAACAAGCATGATCATAATTTATGTAACCTTTTAATTTTTTTACCATTTGAAAAAAAAGGTGTAAATTTATTTTTTTTTTTAAATATTTTTTGTTTCAGCAGACATTTTCAAAGTGACTTGTATGTCATTGTTTGAGAATTTGTAATATGTATATGTTGCACAGACTAAGTAAATCTTGGGCAGATCTGGTGCAGGCTCGGGTTTTTTTTTTTTTTCCTTTTTCAAACTTTTTGTAATATACATTAATGGTACATTATTTATATTTATAAAATATGTTGTGTAAAACATCTAATTATGACAGATTTTTAGTTTTTTTGGCAAATTGAATAAATGTATAAAGTATTACATGTAGGAATAGAACACATTCATCTTTTTTTAATATTGTACATTTTTATATATATAAGTAGTCAACATTTGAAGTGGATCAAAAAAGTTCATCAAAGTTGTCCTAAGACAAGAACGGGTATTGTTCTTGTCTATATATATATGTGTGTGTGTGTGTGTGTGTGTGTGTGTGTATGTTTGTATATACATATAGTAACGTTAAGATAATTATCAAAATATATAATAATATATAGTAAAATAATTATATTGTCATATATTAACGTATTGGCCACACCCACTTCTGGTATAGGGTATGAGAAAAGTTCGGGACGTCCCCTGTAAGACACAGTAAGGCTTGACACAGTGGCGTATGTGGATTTCAGAGATTTTAAGAAGACATCTGGACAAAAAAAAAAAATGCATAGCTGGGTCTCATGAGGATAAATAAGGGAAACGCAGCACTGAGCATCTGTGAGTTTCGCCGGACTGCTGTGCGTGCTCCAGCTTGGCCACGCCCACTCCGCCGCGCCGTACAGATCAAAGGAACGTTACCGCGCGACTGACTGCTGGAGACTCTGGTAAGTGGCCAAAACAATTCAATCTAAATCAGTGACAAGGGTTTTTTTATTTTCCTCTTATTTTACGATTTGCGCACCGCTAAGCTTTACATACAGACTCATCTCTTTTTTATGATAACTATCAGTGATGTTTGATTATCTTTGTTGTGTGTCACTTATTGTTAAGACTTTGAAAACCTTTTTGCGACATTGTTTTGTTTATCTCAAGAAATAAAGAAACTCCATCTCTTGTTTCTACAAGGATAGTGTAATTTTGGATAATGTTAACAAAAGAAAGGAAGACATTATATAAAGGATAAATGTAATGATCATTACAAGTATTATATTGTATTGTAATAGCCCTAGTCCACTAATATGTACGTCCTCTCACAAAATATAGGATATATCAGTATACCTTATTAAATACAAATCTGTTACTGATGTAATAGTGTGTTAATATGATTAATGAAAGTATAAAAGGTTGCCTTAGTAGTAAGTTAACATTATCTCTATGAAGGATACAGTCACATCTAGTTGATGTTCTTGTATATTTTTATTCATTTATCATTGTTTAAGTCTTCTGCTTTTAAAACCACACAAATTGTTCACAATAATTAGAATAACTGGTATTTCTTCTATTAAAGCCTTTTTTTTAGGAATAGGACAAGAAACTGTATGTGACAAGCGAGAGCTTTTTAAATAGGCCTATAGTTTAGAAGACCCTAAATAAACTAAAATAATCAGAGCTTAGTTTTCAAACCATAATGCCAGATTTGACCTTTTTCTGCAAGTCACTGTTTGGTTTTACTTGATTTCTGGTTCCTTTCAGCAAAACTGATACGTTTCCTCCATTCTGAGAGGTCTGAGAAGATATGATATGAAGAGAGGACAGAAAGTGAGTTTTGAAATAAAACCGATAACTCTGAGTTTAGAGCTTAGTGAAGAATGCCATCAGGAAGGAAAGGCCAGGAGACTCCCGATAAACCGTCCCACATGTGTGCAAAAGTCTCGAGAGACCCGAAATCCCTTTAGAAATATGTCTTAGATGCGACCGAAAGACTGGGTTGAAAATAATTAACCGTTCTTAAAACTTGCTCACGTTTTATTTCATTCTTTAAATTTGTTGATCTATTAGATGTTTCACAATTAAAGTCCTATAATATTTTAAAGTACTTATTTTCATTTTCTAGGTTTAGCAAAGCAAAATCTAACTAAATATTAAGTGTAATACCCCTGTGAGCCATCTTATTCTTTCTCTCCTTTTACAGATGCTGATGGAGAAACATGGCTTTGTTGAGGAAAAGTAAGTAACAAAGTAACAAATCCAAGTTTGTGCAGATTGTGTTTCCATGAATCCTCCCATGCATTTGTTTATTGCATCACTCTTTCATAATACATGGAAAAACATCCAAGGCCGGTGATCATGTCCAGTGTATGAGTCACTCTGAATCAGACTCCTGATACAAAATGGAAAGACTTGCATACATGATTTTAGATCATTCTCGTTGTAAAATCTCATGGATATCTGATGTCGGTTAGCAAACAGTGATGTTTTAGGGCCTCGTTTTGCTCTGCTGTCCTGCAAAACAGGAATGTGTCCTGTGTGTGTTTGTGTTGGAGGAGGGGTCTGTCCCACTGGTCGTCCCAGAGTAAATGAGGTAACCAGGCAGATTAAACCCATAAAAGTGATGTATAGCAGCGGGGCCTCTAGAAATCCCACTCTTCTTATCAGAACACATTTACTGAAGCCTTAAGCCTTAACTTAAGTTTATTTGTTTATTCCCCATTCTTTTTCCGTTTTACTAAGGCCTTGACAAGAGGTATAAAGGCACGTTTTGCATTAGTCAAGGAATGGAAAGCAACAAAATACACAGATGTTTACTTTATCTTCTTCAGCCGACCTCTGCTTGGACAACTGTAGCACTAACCACGACCAAAGAAAGTTATTTCAGATTTTTGTGTCTGATTTGCTGTATTATTGGAGGATTATTTATATACTGTTATAGATATACTATTAGTATTATTTATATACTATTATAAAATTTAAATAAACACTGAAAATATAGCCTAACTATAAAAGCTAATTTAAAATACGAATAAATACTATAATAGTATTTATTCATATTTTAAATGTGCTTTTATTGTTATATTTTCAGTGTTTATTTTAATTTTAGTTTAAGTTTTTAGTTTTTGTTGTCATTTTGTTCTTTTAAAATATTTCCATATAGATTTAATTTACTTTTATTTCAGTTTTAGTTTTAATAATTGTGGTAGGATACTTAAAAAAAATTACACTACAAAAAAAATAATAAAAAAATTGCTAGTTAATTTTACACTCGGTTACAAAAAAACGGCAAGTGTCACATTGAATTAAATGTGAAATTTTGAAGTAGAAAGACTAACATAGTGTTCACGTGTAAAATGTACTCCAATAAGCTTTGTTTTATTTTCAACTTTGAAAAATAATTTTACAGTAAGGGCAAGATTTCTAATTTTTTATTTTGTTTTGTTTTTTTCTGAATTTTAACGTTTCATCTAATCTGTATATTTTATTCAATTTCAGCTTTATTTAAATGACCAATAATGATTTTTAATAGTTTTGTCTAAATTTTTAATAGTTTTGTTTTTAGTTTTTGTAAACAATAACAATACAGCTGGAAAAAAAGTTGATTAAACAATTTTCATTCAGAAATTTTAGTGAATTTCACAAATAATGACAAAGAAACATCAAGTAACGTTGATTTGAACCTGAAACTTTGAAGTAGAAAGACTGAAATAGTATTTTTATCTCATCCCTCATACATAGTCATGCAGTGACCTCTAGTGGTCATCCTTTTATTTCATATACTATATGCAACACAGTGCAGAATTTTGTATAGTCTAGTGATTAGTCTCCCTCTCTCTCTCTCTCTCTCTCTCTCTCTCTCTCTCTCTCTCTCTCTCTCTCTCTCTCTCTCTGCCAGTGAACCGTGGGCTCCTCATTCTGCTCATCCTGGTGGCTTTTGCTCTTCTTTACAAAAAGACCAGACTACAGACACTGCCCAAGTATTCAGGTACACATGCAGAGTACTGATATGCAAGTAGGCTATGCGTGTACTCGGTTTATTATATTGATCTTATTGCGGTGTATGCAGTACTCAAGAAAGATGGGGCCAAAACGGGTGTGGAGGACGAGAAAGCGACCGACACTGACATCCCTGTGGTCATCTGTGCTTCAGAGGAGCGTATTGGTGCTGCCATCACAGCCATCAACAGCGTCTACAGCAACAGCCGTGCGAGCATTTTCTTTTACATAGTTACCCTGCGAGATGCCATCAAGAAGATAAGGTCTAACGCAAATGTAACACCTGCTACTGGCACTTGTTTGCACCCAACACATTAAGTAGTTTTTGTGTACAAGAAGTCACTAAAAATATTCTTGAAATCAAACACTGAAAGTAGTATTGCCACAAACCGTTATGTGTCAGAATACTGGTCTGGAGTGTTTCATTGGACGTTTAACCTTTGACAACAACAACAAAAGCTATGGGAATCATTTTCTCTTCCCTTTTGAAAGTAGATAAATAGATTTATTTGCATTTATTATGGTCAGTTGAATTTTATTTGCATTTAACTTTCTTCCTTTTGCTGTCAAGAACCACTGCAGTTATATAAAATGCTCACTGCATTTTTCTTGTTACAGTACAAAATAAACTATATAGATAAGTTCTACTGTAACAATAAAAATGTAGTGAGCATTTTACATACAGTACATTTATATATTATATATAATGTAATGTGATACTATGAAATTTAATTATATTTAAAATTGTTTTTATTAAATATAAATAAAAATAAATATCAATAAAATATTATTAGTGCCAATTAACATAATACACATCTTGTGAAACCTAGTTTTGTTGGGTTTTATTTTTGTTTAATTTGTTTAATTTTTAGTAAATGTGTGTACTTTTGTAATTTATTAGGTTTTTTTTATAATAGTAGTAATATTACTATTTAGGTTGAATTTATTTTTATTTAAGTTTTTGTTTTAATTAAGTTATTTTTTTATTCATTTTGAGTTAGTAACTAGCTTAAGTTAATTGCCAAGGCAACATTTCATAATTTTCAGACGGTCAAAATTTCAGGTTTTTCATCTAATATTTATATTTGTTTTATTCCAGCTATATTTCAATTAACAAAAATGTTTTTAATAAATTAGCTTTAGTTAACAAATGTACATATGTGTACATAATATATGTACATAATATTTACATGTCTGAAAGAGAAATGAAAAACATGCTCGGTCAAAAAATATCCTCCCATATGCCTCAATAACCTCATTTTTTTTTCTGGACTCAAACAGGGAATACATAGAGAAGACCAAGCTGAGAAAAATCAAGTACAAGATCCTGGAGTTCAATCCGATGGTACTGAAGGGGAAAGTCAATCCGGATTCATCCAGACCAGAGCTTCTGCACCCTGTGAGTTCTGCTGGGTTATGCTGTGTTACTCTAAACTCCTCATTGTTTCTAAAAAATGACCAAATGTATGTGAACACCCCCTTTTTAGACTCTTGTTTTAAATGTTGAAGGCTTTTACACATTACTTTGTTCTTAATCCTGGTTTCTTTTGTGTTGCAGCTTAACTTTGTGAGGTTCTACTTGCCACTTCTTGGCACTGAAAATCACGAGCGGATCGTTTACCTGGATGATGATGTCATAGTGCAAGGTGAAATCCATTATTACGCGTAAGCATCTGAAATTGATACTAACCTTACACTTGTACTCCTGTTGCACTGATACAAAAGCTTTCATCAAGTTAATCATGCAAGCATGATCTCATATGTCAAGTGCATGAAATGAAACCTCTTCACTGCTCTATTCACTGTGATAATGAATGATTTTTGTTACATCTGACTGACAGGAGATATACAGGAACTGTATAACATAAAGCTGAAAGCGGGACATGCTGCTGCATTCGCCTCAGACTGTGATCTGCCCCCCACACATGAGATGGTGCGCAGTGTGGGGATGCAGGTGGGTATTTATGGATTTATGTATGTATTAATATTTTGAATATGGTTTAAGTTTATCACTTTAGTTACTGTTATATGGGTTGATTTTCATTTCATCCCACAGACAACTTATATGGGCTTTCTGGACTACCGCAAAGAGGAAGTCAGAGAGTTGGGCATCAACCCCAGCGACTGCTCCTTTAATCCAGGTGTTTTTGTAGCAGACATTGGTGAATGGAAAAGGCAAAAAATAACTAAACAGCTGGAGAAATGGATGGCTAAGAATGTCAGGTGATATATTGGTTCATATTAAGTTTTTATGAGATCAAATTAGTTCAGATTTAATAGATTTATTTTTACATGTCAATATAGGGAGAATCTGTACAGCAGTGCCATGGCAGGCGGTGTGGCCACCCCCCCAATGCTGATCGTCTTTCATGATAAATACACAACCATTGATCCAATGTGGCACGTCAGACACCTGGGTAACTGATTGTTCGCTACCTTTTTTTCTGCCAAATCTCACTGAATAATTACTTATATATATATCAGTATATATATACACACACACAGCATGCACAGCTGTTATTGAAGAGTACATACAAGTATTTACCGGAGTTATTATAGTTGTTAAAGTGTATTTATTATAAAATACACTACCATTCAAAAGGGAATACTTTTGTTCATCAAGAATAGCATTAAATTAGCATTAAATTCATAAAAATGACCGTAAAGACATTTGTTACAAAAGACTTCTAAGTATTTTGTTCTTTTAAACTTCCGATTCATAGAAACCTGAAAAAAATAGCACTATTCACAAAAACATTATGCAGCACAACTGTTTTCTACATTTATAAAAAGAAACGTTTCCTGAGCAGCAAATTAGCTTATTAGAATGATTTCTTAAGGATCATGTGACACTGAAGACTGGAGCAATGATGCTGAGCATTGCCATCACAGAAATAAGTTATATTTTAAAATATATTTGAATGTTTCAAAAGCATATTCCCTAAATATCAATTTAATTTTTCATAAGCCTTTACATAATTAACCTGAGATGTTTGGTTTGTTTTTAACAAGAATGAGTCCTTAAACTGTAGGAGTCAAAGGTCAGCTCTCCTTTTGAACATCACAATCTCTCTATGAAAAGTAAATGTGAAGATTTGTGAATTGAAATCAGCTGTAAAGCAAAAATCAACAAAAACTAAATGCTCTCTTCTTGTGTTCTATGAAGGCTGGAGTCCTGATACCCGTTATCCCAGATCCTTCCTCAAAGACGCACGCTTACTGCACTGGAACGGCCATTTCAAGCCCTGGAACTACCCCTGCGTCCATCTGGACATCTGGGAGAAATGGTTTATCCCTGACCCCACAGGAAAATTCACCCTGGTACGACCATGAACAATATTCAAAATTAAACTGTCACTTTGACTTGATGCAAATCAAAGTGCTGAGGCTACTAAAATAAAAAACAAATAAAAACAACTAAAAACACCCAGACTGGAATCCTGTTTTTTTGCAGAGAGTTTGTAAAATTGAGTAAAACAAGGAGACACATGATAAAAGAGAATTGCACACAAAGTCCTTTTTCTGGAAACATTTAATGGTTCAGTGGACAGGAGTCAGCACTCCACAACTGGGTCAGTTAAATATTAACAAATTTACAATCATGGAGGAATGTAAAAAAAAAGAAATTTCAAACACAAACGCAGCGCCTTAAAAAAAACCAAAAACAAAAACAGCTCCTATCCCCCTAACCCACCCACACAGAGAAAAGATGAGATCGCCATCTTCACTCTTCATCACAGTCCGACACCCCATCCTTCCCAGATTTACACTTTACAACTCGTCTTTGCCTGTGCTATCCTGAAACAGAGAAATCCATGTGTTAAGACACATTAAGACATAAGGAACTGTTAAAATAGCAGTTCACCCATCATCTCTCACCATCATGTTTCAAACCTCTTAAATTCTGAATTTCATAAATTAAATATGGATTTGGAACAACATGAGGGTGAGTAAGTACACATTTCCACACTCACCGATTCTTCTTTTGCCTCCTCATCTGCCTGGACCTCCTCCACCTCCTCCACATCCTCTGCTTCTTCTGTCTGTTCTTCTGGTTCCTCTTCTGGCTCTTCCTCTACCTGTGGACACAGCAATTTCAGGATATTGAGCCACACTTCATTTGAACAACTTTCTTATTAGCGGTGCTGGACTTTGTATGTACCTGTTCGTCGAGATCTACGTTCATGCTGAGCCTCAGCATACGCTCTATTCTGTCTCCGTATGCTTTGGTGTCTGTGAGTTGGTAGCCGGATCGCAGTGTGGCAGTTTCAAAGAGCACCACGGCTAAATCTGCAGCTGTCTGATCCTCGGCATCTTCCTACAACACAAAGCACAATATATCAGACAATCTGAACAAAATTTTAAAATTAACTTAATCAGAGTTATGCTTGACTTACTTTAACTCTCTTCAACATCTCCTTGATGAGAGGATGTTTGGGGTTGATTTCTAATGTCTTCTTTTGACTTGCATAATAACTAGAATGAGAAGAAAAAGTTATGACCATAGTTTGCAGAATATTAGCCATTTTTTCCCTTTATCACATAGCAGGAAGTGGTGGGCTGCAGTCACCACAATTCTAAAGTTGCCAAGTCAAGATATTTATAGCACTTTATACAACATAGATTGTGTCAAAGCAACATAAACAGTGATAAACAGGAAACTAGCAGAATTAATTATAGAAACTCAACTACTGAGACAATTCAGATTCTGCTGTAAAGCAGCTTTAAAAGACAGTAGTGTCATTATTTGGCTCAAGTGTTCAGTGTTGGTTCAGTTCAGATCAGAAAGTGTTACGTTCGATTTTGAATTTGGTGTGGCCACATTTATCGTAGTTTGCAGAATTCTGTGAGGAAAATCCAAACATTTCAATGGGAATCCACACATTTGGATTTCCTGCAATACCAAAAGATTTCCACATGCAGATTTTGCAACGGGTTCAAGTCTGTATAATGACAATTGGCCTTTTTTGCTAGCAATATTATAATTTCACAAATTCGCCAATATGACCAAACCCTCAAAGTGTTGTTAGATGTTGCCAGGTCTTTCCTATGCAGTTGCAAAAGGTGTTTGCAACTAGAATTTGAAAATGCACACACATATTTGTTTAGAGGATGTACCTTGTGGAAATGTCTTTTCCTGTCTGGTAAGCCTGGGCTTTCATGATCCGTTCCATGTTGCCAGACCATCCGTACTGACTGGCAACCAGAGCGCAGGGAGACTTGGTCAGCCTCTGAGACAAAACAGCCTTCTCGATCTGAAACATGACACAGGGACGAACTTGTTTCAATTTATCTGCCACTTCTAAAATATCAGTCAGTTTATAATATGCAATACAATATGAAAATAATCATACATTGTCCTTCAGGGACTTCTCTTTCATCCAGGTGGTAAGGGGTTCGAACTCTTTCTCCAAAGCCTCCCTCTTCTCCTTGGCCTTGTCGCTTTCATCGAATTTCACGCCTTCCTTCGCCACATTTTGGAAGCGTTTGCCGTCAAACTCAGGCAGAGCCTGGATGCAGTACTCGTCCACTGGCTCAGTCAGGTAGATGACCTCATGTCCTTTCTTAAGCAGCCTCTCGACGAATGGAGAAGACTCAGCCTAAACCAGAAATATTACATGTTATTATGGAAATCGAGAAATGGGGTATCTTAGCAAGCAGTTCAGAGTAAAAACATTTAAACACCTCCTTCCTGCTGGTTCCTGCCATGAAGTAGATCTTGTCTTGCTTCTCCTTCATCCTCTCCACGTACTGCTCCAGACTAGACAGTGTGGTTTCGTGGTGGGAGGTCTGGAAGCGGAGCAGCTTGGCCAGGCGGGTTCTGTTGGAGTGATCCTCAATCACGCCCAGCTTAATGTTGGTGCCGAACTCCTTCCAGAACTTGTCATTGTACTGTTCCTCGGCGATCTTCTTGATCATGTCCAGGGTCTTGCGCACCAGCTTCTTACGGATGACCTAATGAATGAAGGCACCAATGTGAATGTTGAAAGTAGCTCAATTGCTTGTACAGTAAGTACATTGCATTTGCATCATATAATTGAACATAAACCATCAAATCAATGTTACTTTGATCTGTAACACGATGAGCTCACCTTGAGCAGTTTGTGTTGCTGCAGAGTCTCTCTGGACACATTCAGAGGCAGATCATCAGAGTCCACCTGAAAAATGAGAACAAACTTTACCAAACATTCATTGTAGTGATGCAGCGAAATAAATTATTGGCCAAAACTGAAAAACTATCCAATTAATATGCCATTAAATAACACGTACAAAAAAAAAAAAATAATAGTAAAACAATGTCCACAATTTAGTACTTATATACAATTGTAATATTTATTATTTTGAATTATTTTTATATTTTCAATTTATATTTAACTATTTTGTGCTTTGTTTTTTCCCCCATTTCAATTCAGCTTTCATTCATTTATTCCAGTTTTAGTCATTTCAATACTTTAACTTATTTGATTTCAACAGGTTGCCAGGGCAACATTTTTAAATTTCATCTAACATTTATATTTATTCCAGTTTGTCCATCTAACATTTATTTTATTTCAGCTTCATTTCAATTAACAAAGACAACTTTCAATAGTTTTAGTATTTATTATAACACTGATTATTCCCTGGGTTAAAGTATTAAATGATGACTTTAAAATTAGTTTATACCAAATACTATGCAGAAAACAATGTAACATACATATTTTAGCAAATAAAATTACAGTTGTACCCTATATTACATTAGCGCAAGCATGCAATCTGCTCAAGAATGGAAATGCTCTTTACTAATGAGCCAATACACAGGAGGGCTATCACTTATAGGGAAACGCAGTGCAAACATTTAATTATGGAAAGAAATGTAATTATGCCACACGCTGTACATGCAGAATTAGGATTGTTAATGTTTTTAGTCACAGAAATGTCAATGCATCTTAAATATCTTACTGGCTACACTTAAACATAGACAGACAGAAGCACTTACAACGCCTTTGATGAAGTTGAGGTACTTGGGCATCATGTCATGGAAGTCATCGGTGATGAAGACTCTACGCACAAATAGCTAAAAGAACCAAATTGGGTACAATTAATAACTCAAAAATGCAACTTAAGAGAATGCGTTTTTTTCCCACTTGATGATTATCAAAATTACCTTGATGAAGTCATTTTTCTTGGTTCCATATTCATCGAAAAGGCCTCTGGGTGCAGATGCAGGGACAAAGAGGATGGACTTGAAGGTGACCTCTCCTTCAGCGGTGAAGTGAATGTGAGACATGGGCTCATCAGAGTCCTGAAAATGAAAAATGATTCCACTTGAACTGATCCAAGAAGCCACAAAGGATCATAAGAGTTGATTCTGTGTGTGTAAAGCACAGGTTGACTCACCCTGGAGAAGGTCTTGTAGAAGGCTTTGTATTCGTCCTCCTCCACTTCCTTTGCAGGCCTCTGCCAAATGGGCTTAATGTCATTCATCAGCTCCCAGTCCCACACGGTCTTCTCCACCTGAAAGTAGTTGAGGAATCGTTCAAATCGTTGAGAAAAATCTATAAAATAGCTTCTACTGATGTTTATTTGCATATATGCAGCTAAATACAGTACCTTCTTAGTCTTTGGTTTGTCCTTGTCCTCATCCTCTTCCTCAACCTCAGCTTCTTCTGCGGCCTCTTCCTTCTCTGCCTCAGCCTCCTCCTCCTCCTCAATGGGCTCCTCTACAGTCTCAGTCTGGAATTGACACAAATCGATAAGTTCATGATGTCCTCCAGCTATTGGTGAACTTCAAACTAGAAGGTCTGGAGTCTTTGGTGGACACACTGACCTTGCTGCTCCATACGTAGATGGGGAAGTTGATGAACTGAGAGTACTTCTTCACCAGGTTCTTAATGGTCTCCAGCTCAAGGTAGTCTGAAGCCTCCTCTTTCATCACCAGCCTGATGGAGAAAAAAAAAAAAAAAAAAAAGACTTTAGTTACAACGTCACAATCTACACTTTTTTGTGAATTTTTAAGTTCAACTGCTTACGTAATGGTGGTGCCTCTGCCCAGAGTGTCTCCACGAGGGTCATCGCTGACAGAAAACTCATTGGAATCTGATTCCCAGATGTGCTGGGTGTCGTTATTGTGCTTGGAGGTGACGATGACCTTATCAGCCACAAGGAAGGCAGAGTAGAAGCCCACACCAAACTGACCAATCAGCTCAGAGGTGGATTGACCCTCATCCTGCATCTCAGTCATCTTGTTGAGGAACTCGCTGGTTCCAGATTTGGCGATGGTACCGAGGTTCTTCACCAGTTCTTCTTTGGTCATGCCAATACCAGTGTCAGTAATGTGAAGCATGTTCTTTTCTTTGTCAGACTGGTGAGGACAGACAAAAGATACAGGACTAAATATTGCATAACCTCAAAACTATTTACTAAAGCAACTAATAACTAAAAATGTAAGTGTTTGCATAGCTAAACAAGGTGTTGAGTATCAAAATTAAGATATGAAAATGAAGGAAGGAAACGCTCCTCAATTTGCTTCACACATGTTTGAATTTCTTTTGCAATGCAAATGTAAAAGCCATGTTATATTTCTGTGTCCTGTGCAAAGTTTCAGTAAACAGGGTCGATCAGTAAGGGTGGGTTTCAGGACTCATTTTTAACACACCTTGATTTTAATAGTAAGCTCTTCATTTCCAGCAAGAGCATCTTCGTTGGTCAGGGACAACAGACGGATCTTATCCAAGGCATCGGAAGCATTAGAGATCAGCTCTCGAAGGAAGATCTTTAGGATGAAAAGTAAAGAATTAGCAAGTGTCGATCTTCTGTACAATTTGCAAAAACATGAACAGCACGAAGACCTACTCACCTCCTTGTTCTTATACAAGGAATTGATGATCAGTTTCATCATCCTGTTCACTTCTGCCTTGAACGCATGCTTTTCTGCCTTTTCACGAATTTCTTTTATTTGTGAGGCGTTCAAACCATCTAGCTGAATGGCTTCTTCCTCCCTGTTGGAGAAAAGATGGAATCATGGAAGAGCACAAAGGATGCTTGTGACATGTTCATTCCACTGGGGACTTATTACTATTTACTCTTGGGTATTGTGGAACAAGACACAAATGCATCAACCAGATGTCCAAACCCCACTGGGGATTATTTGTGGTTTTTGTGAGGAGCTAAAAGTGAATATCTAAATGTAACCTCTTAGGAAATAAACAAATGCATTAAATAGCAGCTAAGGTTAGTTTCAAGGTTTTATTTACCCCACTTTGAGATCTGAGTCTAAATGAAGGGTCACAAAGTGCGAGGAACATCGCTTTAAAATGAATGAAGTTCAAATCAGTCAAGTGCAAGTTCAAGTGCATACAGACCTCTGAACAACCTCGTCATCTGTGCGGGATCCGTCTCTGCTCTTTCCAAGGTCCTCTTCTACTGTGCCGTCAACGTCAACGTCATCATCAGCTTTCACAGATGCTGCAATTATGCAAAACATTAAAGATTAAGAAACAGCACAAATGATGTGAATGTGATAAAGAGCACTTTAAAGCCAGACAGCATCTATGGGGTTACTTAGTAACTTAATAATATAACAGCACCAAAATACAACTTTTATTTGGATCACAAGTGTTTTATAACTTAATTCTTAAGTATATTTGCTCAGCAAAGACTCTTGTGTCCAGCCAGGCTGTTTGTTTGTTGTACATGAAAATGCACTTCATGTGAAGGCAAATTTGATTAAAATTGCCCAGATAAGGCTTTTCACATCTGAAACGTACAAATTCTACAAGCACCTTTTTTATTTTGATCCAGAACACCTAAGCTACATTTAAAGGCCTTGATGTGACAATCCAACATGGTCCAAGATCCTTGGTTAAATTCTTCTCTAGCCTTAATGTGCAATTACTATGCATTATTTTATTTTGCATTACTCTTTCATGACGGTTTTCCATAAAAATCATTACTAGTACGATTGCATTATAATTTAAACGCAATTTATCGTTTTAAGGCGCGATATGACTTTATATTAATAAAGGATATAATTATATGAAGGCCATTTCAATCTTAAGGAAACTTCCAGAAGCACATGCGAGTCAAATCCACTCTCCATGTTTTATTTCCTGTTCTGAATCATTCATCCATTTAGGAAGCGTTAACGGTTATCTACGCATGAAGCATTATTTAAAAAAAGACAATATAATACTCAAGCTTACACAGCTGAAAGAGGAAGCACACGAAGATAGCAACATTACTGCAAACACTCAAAAGCTTTGTCAAGTTCAATGGCATCAAGCTGCATAACGCGCTGCATTTCATGGCCATTTGACAAAACGTACTCACCGAATGCCAAAAGTGCACAGAGGAGACCGATAATCCACAGTCGCCTCATTGTTTTTGAAAGAAAAACGGTTTATTAATGAGACCCAATAGCAGATTAACACCTTCAGCAGTCGCAGCACCCTCCACACCTCGATGAACTCTTTCAGTGCGTAGAGATAGAAAGAGATGTCGGCTATATAAACTCTTGCGCTCTAGGGCTGTGCTCAGCCGGTATGAGCCAATCACAGCACCCCACGCACAACACCGCACCAATCAGAGAGCGATCCGCAGCTGCTGTCTTCCAATCACCGCCTTACATGTCCGATTTTACACGGTCCAATCGTGGCTCGCATTGATTGGCTCGACGGGATGCCAGTTCATCGAGCGAGCGTTATGAAGGGATTTCGTCATGGACTGTGACTGACAGCTGATCTGGGAACAGTGTGAGTTTTGTTTACTGCTTTAAACGGCTCAGCGGAAACGGAACTAGGTGATTCAGAATCAGATCTAATTTAGAGTTACGTTTTCCTTAACAACCAGTTGTTGACACGGTGAAAGACCACAAGAAAGTCACGATGGAGTTTTTCTGTTTTACTTCATATTGACTTAAGCTTCAGGAGAATTTGAATAGGCCTAATTAAAATTAGCGTACCTTTTCATATATATATATATTTTTTTTGCATTTATTTTTGTTTTTCCTCTGTTGAATGTAACTATTTCTGAAATTTAGTCACACACTAAAAATGAATATCCAAGAAAAAAATAAAGGAGAAACTTCCGACAGCTTATACCTGGGGTTTCCTTTCTGGCCTTACCTGTGTTATGTCCCAGGTGATCTTCAAGAAGAGTTGATTTACCTGAAAACAAAAGTGTTTCCACATCTAGACACACTTTGCCAGGCAAAAGGAGCCTGTTTCACACCTGTGGACTTGCAGCGAAGCAAACAAGAAAGAAGAGATGATGAAAATAAGCTTGATCTTTATGACCAGCAGTTGAAAATCAGTTTGGATCTCATTGACCGCTCGTCCTTTTTCATCTGTCTTCTAGGACACAGCTATGGACAGTGTCTGCCAGCAGAACATGGATCTCAGTCTGATATCAGACCATGTTCTTTGTCTGAGGTGGCGAGGAACTTGTATGTCGCTGCAGAGGCTGGTTACCCTTGGGTTATGGAGGATGAGTATCGCACATGTAGCCTTACAGAGCTGGAGATCACCAAGGCAGCCTTCATTGACAACAACAGAAGCTGCTTCTTCTATTTTAAAGACTGCACCCCGCAGGACACAGAGGACGACAGCAGTGATGAAATGCGCAATTTCTTGAACATGCTGTCCACTCAAAGCCAAAGTGAGAGACAGAGACTGAGAGATCTAAAAAGAAGGATCATAAATCATTGTCTTCCTGTCAGGTTTGAGTATTCAAGTCACAGTGTCTCGAAACACAAATGCAGATTTATTTGAAATACTGAAGCCAACTTGTGTATTGGGTGTTGAGTATTTTAAATGCATTTTCCTTTTTCTTTCCACTGTTTGACAGATTCTTCAAAAACCTCAATGAACTTGAGGAGATGATGAAGGCTGACTGGGAAGGAGTCATTTGTGCATTTCATGAGGATCCAAAACATCCCATCACAGGTAAGACTATAGATTTCTGCACCTGTTCTCAAGGTTTTTTTGTTATCTTATAAAAGGTCACAGTTATGGATTTTTAATCAAAATTTGAATTAATTCTATATTTTATTTTATTTTTATTTTATTATTTTTATTTATCCTATTTATTTCTTTATATATTTATATTCAATTGAATAAAAGAATACATGTATATATAAAATAAAATAGTTTCAGTTATTACTTATACTAACTTATTACCTCAAATATTAAAAAAATTATAAATACATATTTATAAATGTATAAATGGGTATGTCTATATTTATATATATTTAGGATCTCAGAAAATAAGTAATATTTTTATTTTATTTCCCCTTAGAAATTCTTTCTCTGACCTAATCAAAACCCAGGAAAAATTCATGAATTATCAACCTGATACTTTAATATTAAGTATGTTATTATGGAATATGACGTTTCAAGTAAGAGACACTTATGATTTTTGATTTGATTTGTTGTAGGATGGCAGGATTCATTCGATCTGCATTACCATGAGAGGCATGCTCGTGCATTGTGTGACTGGTTTGTGCCCTCAGTACCCGCCACAGAAATACTGAATGCACTAAACAAATTTATAGATCCTGTAACCCATAATGCAAAATCTGAGACGCACTCAAGAAATCCAGGAGCTCATTTCACATGGTAAAAACATAAAAACCCAGTAAAGTAGGCAAACTGTGTTTGATGGACATATGCTATGGGTCACATTTTTGTGTGCTTTCAGTGATCTTGACCAGAACAACTCAGAGGAGTCTATTTTACTAGTATGTGGTGAAAGGGGTTGTGGGAAGTCCACTCTGGTGGCATGGTGGCTGTGGTCCTTCTGCAGACAGAATCCTGATGTTCCAGTCATCTCTCAGTTCTGTGGAACCAGCACATCCAGCACTGATATCAGGTCTATGCTTAGACAGTGTACTGCTCAACTTCGGAGAGCACATTACGGTAAATTGCCTCATTTTTCCAGCAGAATTGTGTTTTGTTTATTTTTGGAGATTGAATAATTGTGAAAAATGTTTTAAAATAATACAATATTTATATAATAAAAATTTAGTGCATTATAAATAAAGACCAAATATTCTAATATTTTACATCTAATTGGTTTCTGCAGGTGATTTTCCAGATTGGGATGATAGTTTGGAGGACGTATTTGAGTTTATGCACCTGCATCGGGCGGTTCAGGCATTTACTGCAGCAGCCAGTCTTGGGCCTTGTATTCTTCTTGTAGATGGTATTGACCTTCTGTCAGAAACACTCGGACTCTCAAAGCAAGAGGTGCTCTTTCAATCTCCTGTTTGATTGATCAAGTTGTCTTTAACTTTTTAATTTCAATACAATAAACACCTTATTTCTTACCTTATTTTGTTTTCCAGGTAAAGGCACTACGATGGCTGCCAGGTGCTCTGCCTCCCTATTGTAAAATGATCATAACAACAACCTTCACTGACCTCACTTACAAAAGTCTGACCGGCAGGACCGATGTCCAGATTCTCCGCTGTCCCCATTTCTCCGATTCTAGTGTTCTGGGCAGCATTTTGCGCAAACATTTGTCTTTGCCTTACAAGGAGCTACCAGCCAGTGTTTTGCAAAGAGTTGCACGTAAGAAGCAGTGCCACATTCCGGCTTTTTTAGCTCTCATTGGCACAGAGTTACGGACATGTGAAGTGCTGAGGGAGAAAGAGGAAGAGATGGAGCTGTTGAAGGAGTATATAGAGGCTGATTCAATTCCAGAGCTCTGGGTGAAGGTCATTCATCGCTGGGTACAAGATTACAGCACAACTGCTCCAACAGAAGATAATACTTCTTGTAAAGTCACTGAGGCTCAAACAAGCACTGAATCATTCAGGGCTGGTTAGTCCTTTTTATTTTGTTATATAAAACCGTGCTTGTCATGACTTTATTAGTTAAATCTAATAAGCATTTTCTCTACAGATCTCTCAGGCTGGGTGTGGGACACGCTCTGTCTTATTCACGTGTCTCATGCTGGGCTGACTGAGCCTCAGGTTTTGGCTTTGCTGGAAGATCTAGGCTACTGTGGTAATTTGAGAGTCCAGGTTTTGGAATGGGCCCGACTGCGCTCTGCTTTTTGGCCTTGGGTTCAGGAGAAAACCAATGGCCTTCTGATCATCACGCATCAATCACTCAGCCAGGCTATTAACCTGCTGTTGCACGGTGTGGATGGTTTTATGTTATTTGTCTTATTCTCCTTGATTATATTTCAATCCTTGCCACAAAATAGTTGCTTTATGTAGCCAAACCTTTGATTAAATTAAATTTAAAAATTAAATTAAATTAAATGTAATTAAAATTTTATAAATAACATAATTATTTAAAAATAAGAATTAATTTAGAATTTAGAATTAAATATGTATATTTTAATATATGCATATAATTAAAAAAATTACTTCAGTAGCAATGCCTTCTGACACTGTGATTCTTGACATACATTAATATAGTCTCCAAGCATTAAAACAGAACAGATATTTCCAGGGTGTTCTTACAGTTGTGCTTTTGCCTCTTTCACTTTAAGGTACAGAGGGTCACATCTCCTACCATCGGATCCTTGCTAAGTTTTTTCAGAATTCCTGTTTAGAGCTTTGTAGCTGGGCAAGAAAAATGGAAGAGATTCCTTGGCATCTCAAGCAAACTGGTTCATTTAAGGAGTTGCATGATTTCCTCAGTGATCTGGCGTACATTCACTCTAGTTTGTCTTTGAGTTCAAATATTTTGCTAATTCAGCAACTGAGTTTTCAGTCAATGATGAAATAATTTCTCTATATTTTTCATAGTACCATGGAGTTTTTGTCAAGCAGCCTGAAACGATACCCACAGATGACAACTGAAGTTATACATTATTGGACACTACTAAGGGAGAGAGGATTTGACCCTGTGACTTCATTCCAGAGTCTGATGGCTCAGACTTGGGAGCATTTTAATGGTAAAACATTGTATTTTTATTATCATGAGCAAATAACATTTATAAATCATATATATATATATATACTCTCTCACACACACACACACACACACATACACACACATACAGTAATATATACACTGTAAAAAATATATGGTAGAGATAGGTGATAGTGATGTAAATTGTGTGTATTAGACTGTTTTATAAACTGTAAAGTTTTCCAAGGTATTGCCTTCTAAAGATCCTATGGAAGTAATAATTCTGATATGCAGACACAGAAGAGCAGAAATGATGACACAATGATCACTTCTTGGTAAATGTTATCTAAATTCACCTACTCTTTCTTAGACGTTGACCCTCCAGATCACAGCAGTGTGTGGAGACTGTCGTTGTTCTGCTGTAAAGTTCTGCTCTGTTTGGGTGAGATGCAACAAGCTGAGAAGCTGCTACTGCAAGCAGATCAGATTTTCCAAAAGGTAAAAATAACAAAAGACACTGATATTTTGATATATGATTAGCTCTAATCATTGACAGAAATTGCATACATTCAAAAAATGATCATTTGCAAGGTTTCATTCACTTATAATCTGTTTTGATGGTTTCCTCCACAGGATATGGAGCACGATAGTGACAGTATGAGGTTACTGCTCAAAGTGCAACATATGCTGGCAGAGCTTTACGTCCAAATGCATCTGCCAAAAGACACAGAGATGTATTGCCACAAGGGACTTGAGACAGCCCGGTCTTTTGCAGTAGCCCACCTTGCCAGCTCAGAGCTCAAACTGATAGTTGGTAAGATGTATTTCATATTTAATCCTGCATTCACATAACTGTTATAAACAGATATGCAAGTTATTTCTTGGCAAGGGTAAATTTGAACGTATGTAGCACTAATCTGCTCTCGCAGGACAGCTGCTTTATCGTCTGTGTGTGGCATTGCTGGAGGATAGACGGCTGCATGAAGTGCCAAGGATTTTCAAAGAGATCAGTTCTGCTAGATACATCTCTGGCCATCCTTGTGCTGAAGGCACAGCTATGCTACTGAAGGCCATTCACAAGTAAGATAAAAAGTTTGTTTTTCTCTAAATTAAATTATAAATGATGCTACATCCACATCAGTAGGTGTCAGTATACATAGTCTAAGAGTCTAGAAGTCGATGACCACTGTTTTATTAGCCAGTAAAATATACAGAAATTACTTGAAGTCCATTTTAATGCATTTTCATCATTTGTCAAGGTTGAGTCTTTGTGAGCCCAAGATTGCTGAGAAATGCTTCCAAGCTGCTTTGGCCAGCAGGAGGCGCTGGTACGGCCATGATCATCCTCTGGTAGCAGAAGTGGAGGAGCAGCTTGCAGATCTCTGGGCCAGAGCTCAAATCAACACGGAGTGAGATGCTCACATTTTGTTACATCAATCTGTCATCAAACCTCAAAGTCACATAATGTGATTTCAAGGTCACTGGCTTGATTTTCACTTTTAGATGGATGCAGAGGAAGATGGTTGAATTGTACCGGCATGTTATAAGCACTAAAGAAACTGAGGCTCAGATGTTGCAACTCCCCACAATGCAACACGACCTTGCTGTCATTCTTATGAAGCTTGGTGAGTGACTAAATAGCCTTAGTGACTGCTTGAACACAAGAGTCATTTTTTTTAAGTGGCCATGGTTTCAATGGCATATTTTTCTTGAAAAGTTTTGAACCAAACCAACCGGCTCCAAGATGAATCACAACTTTAGAAAGTCTGATTTGAAGCTAAAATGGTATTTTTTTGGACAAAAAGAAGAGTGCTGTGTGTATATATGTATACACTACCAGCCCAAGGTTAGGAATGATGATTAAGATTATTTGAATGTTTTTTAAATATTTTTAAATGTTCACAAGGCTGCCTTATTTGAGCAACAATAAAGTAAAATAGTAATATTATAAAATATTATTAAAATTTAAAACAACTGTTTTTGAATATATGTTAAAATGTAATTCATTCCTGTGATGGCAAAGCTGAATTTTCAGTAGCTATTACTCCAGTCTTCAGTGTCACGTGATCCTTCAGAAATCATTTTGTTTATACTTTATTTCGATAGTCCACTTTACAGATTCTACTAATTATAAGTAACTTTGCAACTACATATTAACTAACTCTCATTAGTGTATTAGTAGACTGTTAGGTAAGGGGTTAGTAGAATAAGTTGACGTACTTGCAGAGTTACTGAAGCACTGAAGACTGGAGTAATGGCTTCTAAAAAACAGCTTTGCCATTACAGAAATGAATTACATTTTAATATATATTCAAATAGAAAACAGTTGTTTTAAATTTTAATAGTATTTGAAAATGTTTTTACTGTATTTTTGATCAAATAAATGCAGTTTTGGTGAGCATAAGAGACTTAGGCCTATTTTCAATGAAGCAATTGAAGTCATTCACTGCAAGCTTAAAATACCATATATAGTATATAAAAAAATATTGAGATGTATAAATTCTACTGCTGTGTCTGTTGTTATTTTGTCATTCTCTGTTCTGTCACAGATGTTTTTTGTATTTTATGCTGTCTGGCAGGTAAAGTGTTGTTGCATAGCTGCAGTAGAGTGGACAGGAGAGAAGGGCTGGATCTGCTCCAGAGAGCCGCAGACATAAGGATTCACCTCCTGGGCCCTGAGCACCCGCTGACCCAAGACCTGGAGCCGTGAGCTCAGTTTCACTACAATATTGTATTGTAATCACACAGATGCTCTCTAAATTCATTTTAATCTTATCTCTTCTGCAGTGTTGCAAACCCTGATATTGCAGGACAGAGGAAGCATGTTCTAAAGGTCATCAGCTCCACCTCAAACAATAATCTGTCACTTGGTAGGTCTACAACTGCTTTCAAGGAATCACACAGTGGGCTGCTGCAACAATCATCCTCTAAGTCATGTATAACACGACCAACTACCAAACTCCCTAGAAGCTTCTCTACACAAACAGCATCGTGTTGCAACCAGGATGAAACCCTAGAACGACCATGGACGGCTTTCCAGGTCTCCGTTTTTGGGCCACAGAGTGATATTAGGACTCTACTGCAAACAAGAAACGCTGGTTGGTTTGACCGACGACGGTCCCTTACCAGATCAACCGGGGGTCTTTCAAGGGCAGATGCATCAAGCAGGAGAAAGCTCTGAAATCACCCAACTAATAGATGAGAAGAAACTTTGTCACATAGTCAGAGTTGCCATGTTTATTATATTCTAGTACGTTTTACCTTTGTGTTGCTTACTAAACTTTCTATAAAAATTTCTATAAATTTCAGAAAATTTATATTGCTATAAATAGGATGTGAAGCACTACATAAAAATGACAACTATTAGAACAGACACATTTAGAGTGACCATACATCCATTTTAGCAATTTATCATTTGTTTGCATAAATAAATCTGCATTTATTACAGAATTATTACAATATGCATACATAAGACAAAACAAAAATAAAAAAGCCTGTCATAGAAATAAACTGCAATGCTGAAATACTGTAAAAATATGTATAATCTATCTATCTATCTATACATTCTCGAATCCTGTGGGTGAACGACTTTTATTTTGAAAAGAAGTGGCACTGGGAACGCATAAGGCTTTCACAATTTCCGCTTTCATTTCTGAAGAAACGCAGAATAGAAACTGTACTAATAACAGCGCTAGACAGCAGGCCATCAGTGGTCTCAGATCTGCGCAGACATGTCGGGCTACTCTCGGATCATACATTATGCGACCAGCGTATTATGCAGCAATAAAGGCTCTATGGAAATATCTCAGCTGCACCACAAGGTCCTCCAGCGCTTTGAGATCTCCGAAGAGGATTTGTGGTATATCGTTAAGAAATGCGCCCGCTTTGCGGTGGTCCAGAGCAAACCCAGAACAGAGGATGCAGTCGAGTCTGACAGCATCGTCGTCGCCAAAACATCTCTCAGACTCTGCAAGAAATATTCCAAGAATGAATGTTACGAGTGCCAGGATTTACATCTGTGCAAATATTACGTTTACGGGAACTGCAGATATGGAAAAGGAAGGTAAGGTTGGTAGAACATCTGGATATCTAGTGTAATATATGCCCACTATAATAAATAATACAAGACTAAATAGATATACTTGTTAATAACAACAGCTATTAGCTGTCTTCATGTAAGTTCATGAGTTTAGTGGCATGAAAAAGAATAAATTCATAACTCATGTAGACCCATTGATATTTTGCATTTATTTTGTGTATATTGCTGCTTTGAACATATAGCCTAGGCTACTTTTTAAAAGTTTGCACACACCTACTTATTTATTATGGCTATTTTCCACATTTTAGAATAATAGTACAGTGAATTATGAAATTATTGTGATAATAAACAGAGATTCGCAAGTTTATTATTTATTTTTAACTGATTTAATTACAATTTTCTACGTTATTATGTAGAAGAGATTCATTAATATTAATAATAATATCTGTTAATATAAATTACGTTTCATTAATATTAATAATAACACCTGTCAATTCTATTCAATGGTATAATAACTTAATAGTAATATGTTTTAAGTGTAATATTAAATATAATGATCATTTAGTTATTATTGTCTCAAAAAGCAGTCATAAAACAGTTAAAAATCATTCTGCATTTTGGTTATTACATATTTATACATGAAAATAATCTGTATCAGTCATATAAAAGCAATATCAGTCAACCTTTTACACAAATGAGTATATGGAAATTATGTAGAGCCCTAAAATCATTATATGCTTATGTGTTTGTGTTTGTCAGGAAGGAGTGTAAGTTCTCCCATGATATCCAGTCACAGCATAACTATCCCCTCCTGCGGGAATGTACGCTTCATGAATTGAACGAGGATGATCTCTTCCTGCTTCTGCTCCAGAACGACCCTGCCCTACTTCCAGAGGTGAGGAAATACAAACAGGAAGGCTAAAATAGCCACCTAAATGTATTTTGGACTCCGTTCTCATGAGAGAATTCGTCCCCGAAGCTTAAATCATGCTATGACTGGGATATTTCTGCATTCCAGGTACCTCTCCTGCCGTTTGAAACGCCCTCCTTCGTTTCTTTCGCTGCGCGCTCAGTTACGAGAAGTTTTCAGAGTAGAACAGAGCTCATGTAACCGGTCAGACGTTTGTTCTGGCATGCTCGAATCAGCGACTGGTTACACCCAAATATACAATGAAGTAATTGAATATTTGAGTATGTAATTAGTCCATCAGAATGCAGAAGGAGCTTGTTTTCTGCGTTATATCCTGGATAAGGTGCAATCTGATCATTACCATCAGTCAAACTCCTGTAAGCTTAAAAAAAAAAAAACACACAAAAAAGCAAGACAGCAAGATAAAGTCAACCAGTAAGTCATCCAAGTGAAGTTCTACTTTCTCAGCGTTCCAGTCAGTGTGTTAATGTTGAGGGGAGGAAAAAAAAAAAAAAAACAAGTGGTGAATTGAGAAGAACTGTGGTCCGTCCGCGTTAAGGATGAAGAGTTCCAGATGGTTCTAAGATCTTCAGGTGTCCTAAATGTGTTTCTCCAGTTTGGTTTGGACAAAAAAAAAAAAAAAAGAAAAAAAAAAGAAAGAAAAAAAAAAAAAGGAGAATGTCCTGTAAACAGGTAAAGTAGAATGTTGCACTGTGATGCACTGGTTTATTCTAGAAGTTTCACTGTATTTGTAAGGCATTTAATTTGTTTAGTTTAATTATTAATAAATGCATGTGTGGTTTTGAATATTGTAATTTGCATATACACTACCGATCAAGTTTAGAATCATTAAGATTTTTTAATGTTTTGAAGGAAGTCCCTTATGCTCACAAAGGCTGCATTTATTTAATCAAAAATACAGTAAAAACAGTAATTCTGATTTAAAATAAATATTTTCTGTTTCAATATATTTTAAAATGTAATTTATTCCTGTGATGGCAAAGCTGAATTTTCAGCATCATTACTCCAGTCTTAAGTGTCACTTTATCCTTCAGAAATCATTCTAATTTGCTGATTTGGTGCTTAATTGTTATAAATTATTATTGGTGCGCAATTATTAATAGTTATTATGTATATTGAAAACCATTTTTGCTGCTTTATTTTTATGGAAGCTGATACTTCTTTCAGGATTCTTTGACGAATAGACATTGTTGAATATAAATTATCAACACTAATAATAAGAAATATTTCTTGAGCAGCAAATCAGCATATTAGACTGATTTCTGAAGGATCATGTGACACTGAAAACTGGAGCAATGATGCTGAAAATTCAGCTTTGCATCACAGGAATAAATTACATTTTAAAATATTATTTAAATTGTAATAATATTTCACAATGTATTACTGTTTACAGTATTTTTTATCAAAGAAATGCAGACTAGGTGAGCATAAGAGACCTCTTTCAAAAACATTTAAAAAATCATAATTTTTCCAAACTTTGACCAGTAGTGTAAGTCTGATTTTTAAAGACTTCACCTCATGCTGTATGTACACAGGTGTGTGCTCACTATAATAAAGGCACAGGGCTTTTCGGGGCCTGTACCTTTATGGAGCGCTGCACTAAGGTGCACATTTGTCAGCACTTTGTGCAAGACGACTGCCTGTTCGGCCCCAAGTGCAAACGGCTGCACAGTATCGACGAGCACAGCCGCAGGATGCTGGAGGAACGTGGTCTCGGGGGAGACATCATCCATGACCTGCCCTACATCTACCAGAACGTTTATCGCCTCAACTCACAAATGATAAGCAATGGTAAGGGCACTTATATTCGTTTACACATATTAAATATACAGTAATTCATATTATACATACATATTCATATACATTTCAGAACTGATATCTGATCAAGGCGTTAAACCGGCCACTCAGATGGAGAAGAATGAAATCTGTCTCCACTTCATAAGACAGAAATGCAAGTTTCAGGGTTGGTGTCTATTTCATCCAAGTTACCTCTGCTAATCTTGTTTTCTTTAAACCATTCACATTAGATTTAAGCTGTAATGGTTTTGTTTTATTGCTTCAGACCAGTGCGTTCTTGTCCACTTTAATCTTCCATACAAATGGGAGGTTAATGACGGGAAAGGCTGGAGGGATTTGAGAAACATGGAGGAAATAGAGAGAGCTTACTGTGACCCAAAGAATGAACACAGGTCAGCACAAATGCACATGCATGTGTTTGCTTAACATTTTTTTTTTAGTGCTGTCAAACAAATAATCGCGATTAATCGCATCCAAAATAAAAGTTTTTGTTTACATAATATATATGTGTGTATTGTGTATATTTATTATGTATATATAAATACACACACATACAGCATATATTTAAAAAATAGTTACATGTATTTACATGTATATATTTATATTCATATAATTTATATCATATATAAATATATTTAGTATATGTAACATTTTTCTTAAATATATACATGCATGTGTGTGTATTTATATATACATAATAAATAATATACACAGTACACACACATATATTATGTAAACAAAAACTTTTATTTTGGATGCAATTAATCGCGATTAATCGTTTGACAGCACTAATTTTTCCCCCTTGTCTTTTCTTTTTTTCCTTTTTTTTTGCTATTTTATTATTATTTTATTTTTATTCTAATGAAGGGAACTTAATGGGGGTTGTATGTTTATTATTTTATAATTTATTTATTGATTTCTAAGGGCTTTCTCTTGAAATTGAATAACAAAAATATCAGAAAATAACATTTTTTAACTGATTGTATATTGCATTAGCCGTGCTAAATTATTTATTTTTTTATTTTTATTTTTTATATATCATTCCCTATTCTATCCTTTCCAGTGTGAGTTTAGTATCATTGAGATACTATTATAGTTTTTCTTAATATTTTGGATTATTTTTGTTTTTGTATTTTCTGTTTAATTTTAGTTAAAGTTTTAATAAATTATGTGTTTTGTCATTTTTAATAGTTTTTTAATTAATGAATTAATTTATTTTTATTTGAGTGATTTTAGTACATCAAGTTAAGCTAAATGAAAATGAGAAATGTTGTCTTGGCAACTAGCTGAAATAAAAAAATTATATTTTAATATATTTCAGAAAAAGTTTGTTATTTCAAGTAACAAAAGATTATTTTATGGTTTTAGTTTTAGTTGACTGTGACACTGATTGCTTCTCTTGAATTTAGTCCAGGCTCGAGACCGGTGGATTTTGGGTCCATGACTAGGAACCGTGACCCTGTGCGCCGACTCTCAACGGTCTCCTCCATCTCTAAACCCGCCCACTACATCCTGACAACAGAGTGGATTTGGTACTACAAAGGAGATCATGAGAACTGGATGGAGTACGGTCAGCCGGTGAGACTGGATTGCAAACATACTCTCGTTTGAGAGGAATTTAAGGTCAGGTTGTGGTTTTGTTTCAAAATCATTTTTCTTTAGGATGACAAGCAGCGTGTGACGTCTGTAACGTCCCGAGAGCTGGAGAAAGCATTTCAGGAGGACAGCAATGCAGAAGTTACTGTCATTAAGGGAAATAGGCATTACTATGTCAGTTTCCAAGGTACTACACGTATAACAGGATTCCTGCGATCATTGAAAATATTATTTTATATTATATTATTTGTAAGTATTTGACTCTTCTATTTTTACAGATATGTATCAAAGAAACCCCAAACACAACACAAAGAGGAGGGTGCGCAGACGACCACGTTTTGTGTCTATCAATGAGGTGGAGGCTAAAGCTGCCCAGTGACAGACCCACACACACAAACACACACTGTTTATGTACAAGAGAACTGACATTCACATTCATTAAGTTACTGCTTAAGTTTTGTGTCACTTTTCAATTCATAATTTGAGGATATATAAATGAAATGCAAATGCTTTGATTAAAATATTATGTAAGATTTCTTATGATTTTAAGAAATCTTAAAATAATCCATTATTTTTTAACCAAAATTGACCTGTCTTTGCCAAAAAAAAAAAAAATTATGTGGCTACATTTTTCATTTTTTAAGTGCTTATGATTTATTATAGCTCAAATAACTGCTCATACGAGAGAGTCTTTCCTTCAAATGACACATTTAGAGACTGTGACTTTAGCATAATTTTACCTTTATTTTTTCATGCCTGGATTTTTCTGGTGTGCCTTCAGTGAATGTGGTACCTTTGTGAAGTCAACTCATGAGGTATAAACTTGCACTTTTTTCCATATCATGTATTCATCAATAAACACTCCCTGTTTTTCTTATTTAGTCATTCATTTGATTACAAAAAAATAAAAATAAAAAATCAAACAAAACAAAAAAAAAATAAAATTTTTTTTTCAGTTCTGCATGAAACAGTCATCGCAATCATATGTTAGTGGCACCAAGGATTTAATTTAGGTTCATTTGACCTCTAATAAATCTTTGAATAAATCAGGAGTCTTTTAATCCTGGTGTATGCTAAAGAGAATATTTTCTTTGGTAAGTGTTGAGGGATTTGCTCAATATAATATATCATAATAATTCAATAATATAATTTTGTGCATTTTGCCTAATGTGCTCCTTATCCACCAAACACTACAATGATGTAAAAACATCTCACTTTTTAGTGTGTCAAATGGTTAAATCTCCCTAAAGAGGACCAAAAAAGGTATGAACTCTCTATAATATTATTTTATATTATTACTTATAAAAATAACCAAGTTGATACTATAGTAAAACTGTTTTAATTATCCCTTACTAAAATTAACCATGGTTTTACTACAAATAAAACCAAAAAACAAAACCGTGTGAGGGTTACTAAAGGATCCTGCTGAGAGCCAATGACAGCGTCTCCGTTATTCTTGACGTTTCTTATGAATAAAGCCAAGGGGCGGGTCTTTACCGAGCGCCGCAGATATCGAGAAGGCGTATTTCTCCTCTGTGGAGTGTTTCATGCCGAAGACATGCGCTACCAACAGTAACGTTATCTTTTAGAAGCGGCTCACGTATTTATTTAAGCGGTGCAATTTGTCCAGCGTGTTCGCAGGGGACGGGATTTTGGGAAATGGGCCGTGCACGGGAACAGCGTGAACCGCTTCTTTACAATTAGATCTACACCGGATACCGGGAAATGAACCACGCACGAGCAACGAACTGGATACCGTCTATACGAGGAGCTGTCAGCATAAATATATGATATGTTTCATCTGATTTGATCCCTTGCATTGATAGCATCGATATTCTCTATGTATGGCCGTTCTGTCATCATGATGTCGGGTGTGTGAAGGGGCGCGCGCGTGAGCCGCATCCGCGCGAGGTGCATCTCAACATGACAGGTAACGAAAATGACTCCGATGTACGCTGCCATTCACCTTCTGCATCCTTGCATGTCGACACCCATTTAAAAATACCATAAATATGTGTCATATGATCTGGGTTTGGGGAGATCCTGCCGGTATGCGCGACTGAAGATGCTGTTTTTCCATCTTTGACCCAGTGCATGTGCTTAGTCTGTTCCTATACCCGCCCTTTTCCATCTGGACCGCTATTTATCTGCTTCAGATCTAACGTTATAGCTGTACCTGTCTGACAAGATGCGCGCGACATTAACCTCACGGGAGCCTTGGGCCGCGCGCACCGATGATCTGTCGTTATAACCTACATTCTCACAGTGTGGATGGTGACTTTATAGGTTTGCACGGCATTGAAATAGCCTACATGAAAATATACATGCTACGGGTGATGCATGTGTGATAGATATATATATATATATATATATAGATAGATAGATAGATAGATAGATAGATAGATAGATAGTGGAACTGTATAGACTGTAAAATGATTTTTCCAGTTGGGTTAATTATTTGTGAAATGTAGCAATTTTTGACTGAAAAGTTGTTTCACTACCATTTTTTAAGTATGAATAGATATATCAGTAGAAAGTTAGACACACAGACTGTAAAAATGGTTATTAATTTTTGGTCAAATTTACTAGCAATTTCCACCATTTTTTCAGGAGATAGATAGATAGATAGATAGATAGATAGATAGATAGATAGATAGATACATTTTCAGAGTTTTATTAATTATTTGTGAAATTTACTAGCAATTTCTGTTTGAACACTGTATCTACCATTTTTTTAAGACAGACAGACAGATAGATAGATAGATAGATAGATAGATAGATAGATAGATAGATAAATAGATAGATAGATAGATAGAGCCGGTCTTGTTTCACAAAATTTAGCTTTTAATGATATTTGTGATGTGAGTTTAGATAGCAATAAAACATTTGATAGAGAAAGAAGCTAAAATACAAATTTAAACAAAAAATTATTTGCATAATCGTGAAAAAAAGTAATTCATTTGACATTGGAAGATTTAAAAAATGGATTATTTTAAAAAGTTCAAGTTCATTTTGAAATCACAGACCTCTGATTGCAGACTTTGGGATCTTGACCAACTGGACACCGTTTGAGGCATTTCTGAGACCTTTTCTGAAACTTTTGACTCTAATGTCTAGAGAAACACCTTCAGCCATTTGCTCTTGACTCTTCTTGTCTGTAGGAAGACTGCACCATATAAAATAAACAGTATATACAACATATTACCCAAGATAATATATACACAGTATATCAGACTGATATATGGCAATAATGGAACCTAAAAACCTACAGAGTATATATAGGATGATGGTGATGCTTTCAATTCATCCTTCATAAAGCTCTGTACCATGCAATGTGATATTCAGCTTTAATCTCTAACACATTATGTGTTTCTTCTTCTCACAGCAACTTATAGAAAAGGAAGGGTACCAAGTGGGAAGACCTGTGGCTATCCAGGGGACATTTTATCAGGGTCAGATGGCCTGTCTTGAATAAGAAACGTGCAAAAATGGAGAGCTCCAGCTCAAGGATGGTCCTGAGGAGCTCGCGGCGACTGCTCGGATGTTGCGCGCTTCTGCTCGCCGCTGCGATGGTGGGCTTCATGGCGACGTCTGGCACACCCATTGCAGGTATCTCATCACAGAGTGCACTAAAAGTTTGGCTTTAGGCTGGTACTTTTGCTTTTTTGTCACTTCCGTCACATTTCATTTAGTTTCTATGGACCTATTGTGAGTCAGTATCATAAAAAGCAAGTCTTTTTCATCACAGATGATTTGAACGTCAGAGGAACGGTGGGCGTATGTTTGAGTGATTCTCTCTTTGTGTGAATGACGTGTGACGCAGTTAGAGGTGAAGAATGAATGGGATTCACAGTGAATTGTATTTAGATGTGTGTGAGACAGATTCTACATTGAAGAAAGCACATATCTACCCACAGAGTGAATTCTTAAAATGAAATTACCTTGAAGTGACGATACAGATTAGAAATGGTCAGCTTAGTTCTTGTTTGGCACCTATGAAGGACCTTTAACATCCATAGAACCTTTCCATTGCATAAAAGATTCTTTAAAAAGAAAAAAGATTCTTTAAATCAGCTGTTTCCACAATGATATATACACTGCCGCTCAAAAGTTTGGGATCACTAAGATTTTTAATGTTTTTTAAGGGAGTCTCTTCTGCTTATCAAGGCTGTATTTATTCGATCACAAATACAGAAAAAACAGTAATATTGTGAAATCTTATCACAATTTCTAATATTGGTTTTCTATTTTAATATACTTTAAAATAGAATTTATTTCTGTAACGCAGCACTGAATTTTCATCATCATTACTCCAGTTTTCAGTGTCACATGATCCTTCAGAAATCATTCTAATATGCTGATTTATTATGAGTGTTGAAACTGTTGTGCTGCTTCATATTGTTTTTTTGAACGTGATACTTTTTTCTTTGATTCTTTGATGAATACAAAATTAAAAAGAGCAGCATTTGTTCAAAATAGAAATCTTTTCTAACAATACAAGTCTTTACTATGACTTTTATTCATTTAACACATCCCTCCTGAATAAAAGTATTAATTTATTTAAAAAAAAGAAAGAAAAAAATGTACTGACCCCACATTTTTGAATAGCATTGCATATTGTAACACAAAATTTATTTTTTAAATAAATGCTGTTCTTTTTAACTTTTATTAATCAGAGAATCCTAAAAAAAATATCACAGGTCCCCAAAAAAAATATGAAGTAGCACAACGGTTTCCAACATTGATTATAAATCAGCATATTAGAATGATTTCTGAAGGATCATGTGAGACTGAAGACTGGAGAAATGATGCTGAAAATTCAGCTTTGATCACAGAAATAAATTATATTTTAAAATATATTAAAATAGAAAACTGTTATTTTAAATTGCAATAATATTTCACAAAATAACAGTTTTTTTTCTGTATTTTTGATCAAATAGATACAGCCTTGATGAGCAGAACTTCTTTAAAAAACATTAAAAAATCTTACTGATCCCAAACTTTTGACCGGCAGTGTATATATATATATATATATATATATATATATATATATATATATATATAGATGTAGATATAGATATAGATATATAGATATTATTTAAGAAGTAAAATGGCAATAAGTCTTGTTTTCTAAAAAAAATGAAGTGAGTTTAAATAACTAAAATATCTGCCAATGGGTAAGAAAAATAAATTTAATTCAAAGGAAAGCAATTTTATTTTTCTTATCCCATAAGCAGATTTTTTTTCTTGTTGTAATCATAAACTTTTTCATAAAATCACAAAATTTTGATAAAGTTAATAGTTACTATTTAAATAATTTAACAACACATTCACGTGTTCACTGTTCTCAATAATAATGTCAATAATAATAATAATAATAATAATAATAATTAGTAGTAGTAGTAGTAATAATAATAATAGTATTTCAACTCTAATTATAAAAAATAAAGACAGAAATATATTACGGTTGTAAATTACAATTGTACTGTAAAATAAAAACTGAATACTTGATCATTATAATAATGCAATGTGACTATAGGGTTATTTAATTGGACTATAATGTTATTAAACTAAATTGCAGCCTTTGATTTGAATATTGCAATAAGCTAATAATCACATAGCCCCATTTATTTATTTAATTTAATTTGTTTTAATATATTTATTTTAATTTTTATTATGGCCAGACCTGTTAGAGACAATGTCTAAGCCATTAAGCCCTCCATTTTTAGACTCATATTAATCAAAATATTATATTATATTATATTATATTATATTATATTATATTATATTATATTATATTATATAAATACTAAAATATTAATAATTACTAAAATGTGAATTTTACATTTAGCTTTTTATCAACTAACAAACCCCGGTTTTGAAAACCCTGCTTTAAAATGTTCTTTACAAAAAGGAAAAATGCTTCTTTTAAGAACCGTTCACTGAAAGGTTCTTTTAAGAACCCAAAATGGTTCTTCTAAAACAGAAAACTCCCTTTTGGAAGCTTTATTTTTAAGATAGTCGCTCAGTAACTGGAGACAGCAGGCTGATTACCGTGAGCGTGTTTACGCTGGTTACACATCACTGTAAGATACACACACGCGCATCCCAGACAGATGGATGAGAGTGTCTCAACGCTCTCTGAAAGGGAAGATGCAACTTTCAAACACACACCCACTTCATCAGACACACACACACACACACACATTTGGTCAGAAAGGATGGGGGTTTATTAGGAGTCACACACCCCGACGAGCCCACAGCTGTGATGGAAATGTGTCCTATGGTGCAACAAGCCCTCCATTAAAGCCATTGATCTTGCGTTGAGGAGTGGAGTCTCTCACACACACAATCTTTCTCTTTCTGTGGCTCTGCGGTATCTGATGGTCGGCATTGAAGATTGGATTTAGGAACATCAAAGCTAAGTGGACTTGAGTCTGTAATAATGCGCTGCTATTCATAGACGCAGTTTCTCCTCTGTTTTCTCCTTTATGCCTGGGAATCTGTGTCAGTGGAATCGGCGTGTGTGTGTACGTGCCCGTGTGAGCTCATTCTGTCGGTGTGAGAAATGCCTGTGTGCTCTCTCCGCTGCGTCTGTAGCATACTGATGAAGCGGTCGGCATGTGACATACTCCTGCAACACACACACACGTATCACGCAGCATCACCATGGAAACACCTCGCCTGACCACGCCACAGAGCCATTCATAGGACTAGTGTGTGTGTGTGTGTGTGTGTGTGTGTGTGTGTGAGACAGGGTCTCTCTTTCCCCCTGTGTGAAGTTGTGTTCTCCATTGGGATGCTCTGACAGTTAACTGAGTCTGAAGTTAATTACTGAAGTTATTTCGTATGTCGTTCCCCAGAGTGGTTCGTCTCAAGGTTTAACACACATACATTAGAGTCTTCATAGATAGGATAATGTACATGACCAGATTTAAAAGGAACAATTTATCCAAACAAAAATTAAAATTCTGTTATCTAGGGGTGCACGATAAATATCGGGCGATAATTAATGCGCATCTTGTCAGTAAAACCGGTTCTCTAATCAGTGGTAAATTCCAACACGTGCGTGATTTCACATTGAGCAGCATTTACTACACAGAGCCATTGTTCACTGACAAGCTGCGCAAATCCCTGTTCATTATCAGTGTGGTTTTGCGCAGCTTGTCAGTGAACAACGGCTCTGTGTAGTAAATGCTGCTCAATGTGAAATCACGCACGTGTTGATTAGAGAACCGGCTTTACTGAGAAGATGCGCATTAATTATCACCCGATATTTATCATGCACCCCTACTGTCATCATTTACTCACCATCATGTCGTTCCAAACCGGTAGGACTTTCTTTCTTCTACGAAAGAACATATTTATCTTTTTTTTTTTTTTTTGTCGATAAAATGAAAGTCAATATAGACAAATTTCTTTAAAATATCATGTTAGCATATCGTGCTATATGTGATTCTCATATTTTATTTTATTTTTAAACTAAGTGTAGATTTTTACTTTAGTGAAGTTCAAAAAGTTTGCATATTTGCTTACAAATGATGGTGAAATTAAGAAACTGACTAAATACTATCTAAACAGTGTTATTTTAGTGTCATTGAGATTAGGGATGCATGAATCCGATACTCAGTATCGGTATCGGCTCCGATATTGGCATTTTCTGCCGGATCAGGTATCAGTCAGACGAGACCGATCCAAATCCGATATTGTGCGTATACTATTCTGTGTTATTTTTAAGCCCGACGAAAGCACAAAAACATTATAAAGCACCATCAAGTCAAAGTCCGAATGATCTCAAGTCGTTCCATAGTTTAATGTGAGGAACAGATTAATATTTAAATCGTTAAATTCAAGTTGACGTAAACTCTTCTCTGCTGCGGCTGTCTGTCATCCTGCATTCAGCATTCAAACTGCACGTCACATTCGGTTATTACCTCCGGTTGAGCGACTCACATCTATAGAGAAACCTATTGTTTAAAGGGAAACTCACCTGTGTCTATAGTCACTCATGAAGAAGTATATACAGTATATGTGTCAATTTCAGCAGGTAACTATTTTTTCAGCTACGTGAACTGGGTCAAAATACGAAAAAAAGGTAAACATTCAATGTGATGGATATTATTTGAAGATGTATGTATCATGTAATGGCCAAATAGTCATTTTAAAGTATATACCTCCTGTAAATGATGTAAGTTTACAGTGACATTACAGTACCTTTCATTTTCATACGGTACATTTTAAATTATGATGTGAATATTTAACTTTCTGTATATCATTATTTTTTTTAACAAATTCTTAAAATTCCAGCCGCAATCAATCACAAAAATGTATATACAATTACAAATGATTAAGCATATAAATCGTCAGTTTGTTGTTTTACACACACACACACACACACACACACACACACACACACACACAGACATTATTTCATACACGACATAGTAGTAAGATGCATAAGAAATTGTTAGACGCGTAACACAAACCGTAATCCAAAAAAAAGTCTGCTCGTTTTATCTCGTTTAACTACAGCTGTCATTGGATTTTTGTCTAGCAGTGGTAGCAGATATGCGATAAAATTTCAAATTGGAGCCTGTACTACATCGATTCTGGCACCCAACATCACAATAAGATGATATTTTAAGCTCCTTATGTAGCCGAATCTGTGCTGGTTTGAATTGGCCGTCTCCAGTTTTCGCTTTGTTTTGCCTCCAGCAAGCGCTGTGACGTAATTGTGACGTAGGCTCTAAAAGGGTCTATTGGAGGTTTTCGTATTACAATATTTTTGCGCAATGAAAGATTATTTATAGCGTTTCTTGTTCTGTCCTATGATAGGACAGAAAAAGAAAGGCTATTAATAATCTAATGTATAGCACAGTAATGGAGGCAGCTACATAGGACTCCTATGTTGCTGCTTTCATTAAATGTCTTTTAATTTTATAGTTTATATTTATATATAAATACACTTATTTGTTTTCACTAATGTGTTTTACAACACATTGCTCCTTGTAACATTTTACCAGATTTAGTCCTACACTTATTCACTTTTATTTGTTCCCCACTAAATAATTTTATTTCACTAAATGTTTAGATTTAATAAAATTGTGCACTCATGATTTTTCTAGAATAACTTTTGCTACTAAATTATCCACTAACCTAGTTTATAATAGCATTTTTGTCATAGATTATGATTATATATTTTTTACATTGTTATTTTTCATTAAAATGAAGTTGTCTATATTTAGTAGATTGTGTTTAACACACAAAATAGTGACGATCAGGTCAACACACAGAAGTATAGAAATTCTACATTGATTTAAAAAAAAAACTGCGCTGGGATTGGATCGGATCGGAATCAGCCGATACTCAGAATTTTCTGGATTAGATTGGATTGGATCGGATCGGATCTGAAAAAATGGTATTGTTGCATCCCTAATTGAGATGCTATAGATTTATTAATATTTTGGATTAGTTTTTGTTTTCCATTTTCACATTTATTTTAAAGTTTTAGTAATTTTGTTGTTTTTGTATTTTAATTTTTATTCTTTTTTAAACGTCTATGTTTTATTAATTTTTATTTCAAATGTAGTTTCAATTAATGTAGTTAAAATAAATGTAAATGAGAAACTGTCTACAATAAAATAAGTGTTTTTTTTTTTAAATATTTTATATTTTCAGTCTTTTTATTTTTTAATGGTTTTAGATTTTGGTTTTAATAATTTCATTGTAATAGCTTCAGGGAAGTTTCATGTCATTACACAACATTTCATTAAACAAACAAGAAAAAATTACACTCGTAATTTTCAGAAATAACAGTATCAGAAATGACGTGGTGTTTCGAGGTGCACTTCTGGTAAAAATATTAAATATTTACAATAAATCTACATAAACTAGTCAGCCTCACTGTTAGTCGTTAGAGTAGTGGGTTGTTGGACAACTGGTCGATTAGTTCATCGTCATCACCCATCCCTAGATTGGATGAACCACATTAAGCTGCACATGGATCCTAACGCCACTGACTCCTCGTTACAATTATCCAGATACCTGATGAAGCAGATAGCATTGTAACAAGGAGCCTGTTGTTTTTTGGTCCAGAGATTATAAACTTCAGCCAATTTCCATATGTATGTTAGGTACCAATCTTTGGAATTAACAATTAGCATACAAATGTGTCATAAATACTTCTGAGATTGAAATAAATTGGGCCATCGAGCATCCCAATTGTGTTCTTACACGAAACACATACTGTATTAGCTAACAACATTTGATATCTAATGACTGGCACACAGCTCCAGAAATATTTATTTTATTCAAGCAGTTAGTGTCATTGTGACTCACTAAACAGATGGATTGCTATTTTTGAAAAGTGTTTTTTAACAAGATGAACAACTTGATATCTGGCCTGAGGAAACATGACAGGGCATGTCTATGTCTAGCACTGTCTGGTACCATGAAGTTTGAAGCTGTTCGCCCTCAGTTTATAGTGATGGAGGATGTCTGTCTATAAAGTAAAAGCTACTGTACAGTGATGTTGACTTCCTCTTTCTCTCGGTGTCTTCAGCTAGTATGACACACTGGCCTACTAATGTCGCTCAGCTGTGCTGTACTCTCCTGCTCCCCCACAGTGTGCCGTTCAATCAGCCTCATTACCCACAAACCCTCTGTTCTACCCTCAGCGGCCCACAATGCTGATGAATCACAGTCACATTAATAAAAGGGCAGCTCTCATAGACAGCTTCAGTACCATATGGCTCGTTGAAATAAAAAACAGTGATTTTAAGAGTCAACAGTGTCACATTTACAGTTATAGTTAGACTTATGATATGAGTTTTAGTTTAGCTGTTATATCTGTCTATGCAAAACCATAATAGGATCATGATTTTTTAGAAACAGTGCCATTTGTGTCTGAAAATGGAAATTATTGTTTTGTGCAATTTCAAGAATCAGATCTGCAACCTCCATAGACACTATCCACCAGAGGGCGGTGTGTGTGCTAATATTCAAATTATGTTTCTTAAATGGTTTATTCCTAAATCATCACCTCCAATTCTATATATGTGGTTACTGTATATTTATTGTTACCATGGTTAGATATTATTGTTATATACTATTACAAAATTTTCAGTTTTCTTTTTAATTTTAGTTTGTTTTTATGTGATGTGATTTTGTCATTTTTTTGTTTTTGTTTTGTATTTTTATATATCTTTAATTATTTTTATTTTAGTTAACTTGCCAAGGTAATCTTTTTTCAGTTGAAGTTTTTCATCTAATATTTATATTTAATTTATTTCAGCTTTAATTCAATTATCAAAACTGATTTTTAATAGTTTTAGTTAACAATAACAACAGTTGTTACTGTTTGTTCGGAATAACTCCATTTGTTTATATAGTATATTTGTATAATATATTCAACGTTATTAACCTTCAACCTAAAAATTCATATTATTTTAACCTCATACAGTAAGTCTGGGATTTACATTATATAATATAATATAATAAGTAAGCTTCTTGAGGCCAATATAACATTATTTGCTTAAATATGATGAAATATTCTAAAGGTGTTTTTTTTTTATCCGTATATTTATATTTTTATAATAATAATTATAGTAGTAGTATAGTTTAAGCATATTAAAATAAATATTTAGATTTTCTTATTATATATTTTGTTTTATTTCTTTCTTATATTTTTCTTTTTTTTTTCTTTTTGCATTATACTAAATAGAGCTGTAAGTCATGTTTTTTGCTCAGGGAACCTATTGATATCATGTAGATTTAGATTGACTGATTTAGATCAGTTTTGGATTGATTTAGATAAACGGTTTTAGATCAAAAGTTTAATACTCATCCACAGAATTAGTTCCTGTAAAGATGTTGTTAAAATGACTGTGTCTTGGGTACAGTCTGGGCTTTCTCCTGTACTGTGTGTTATGAAAGATTTGGATGAGGTGTATTTACAATCTGTCCTTCTGCTGTTTGCAAATATTGAATTTCTTGTTGTTTGGTTGCGTGCCATCCTGTAGCACACTTAAGCTTTTCTTTTCTTCCATTCCTAAGTGGAGCTCCCATCGAACATGTCCAGAAGGAGCCTCAATCAGCTTCCAACAAGAACACGTTCACCTCCTGCCTTATCTTCATCGTCATCATCATCATCTCCTCATCGATCTGAAAGAACCAGGCGTCCAGCTCATACACCTCCAGGTGCCAAATATCCCTCGTCCCCTGGACGCCATGACAGTGCCTCCAGCATAGATCCCACCCCGTCCCTTGGTTCCGAAGGGTCGGGTAACTTAGGCGACGGGGCCCAGGGCATCCACCTGCTGTTACGGCCCCCAGACCTTCTAACACCCAGCCAGATGCCTCCCCTCTATGACGACAGACCGCCGACACCAGCCCCCCCAACCCTGGTGCCACCCGAAGACCAGTATCCCGTCCACTCCGCGGAGATGGACTGGGGCTCCGGAGACTACCTTGAAACTCTTACTTTCATGGGATCGGAAGGGGAGGAGTTTTCTCTCGTCACCGCCCTTCCTACGCATGGATACGATCCGTATGATACGAACGATGACGCCATGGTCAGCTACAATACAGCTTTCCCCTCTCGCCCCGTCCTGCCCCTCTCGTCCAGAGACCTCCAGCCTAGCGTGACTGTAAAATATGGGACTAACTTAAGGACGGCCCATCCTACCGATCCCCGCCTCCCATTGGCTCCTGACTCCGTCCATGTGAGCGATATGGACGATGATTTGGATTTCGATTGGGCGGAGCTTTTTCCCATTGAGCCGACTGAAATGCTGCTTCCTGATATGAACAGTTTGGAATACTACAACACGTTGCAAGCCAAAGAGAACGCTAGTATTGTGAGGAATAGGACGCAACCTCATATTACCCCTACGCACACTGTGGGACCCACCCACACTCCCACTACAATTTTGGGAAAAATCCCAGACAAAATTGACCGGACGACTCATCAACCTATTCCATCAGTAACCCCAACTCCACCCAAAAAACCTACAAAGCCTCCCATTCCATCAACCACCGAGACCCAACGACCTCCTGTAGGCCCAGATAAGGGTGTTCCTTCCATACCCACGTCCCATGTGGGCAAAACTCGACCATCAATGCCAACCGCCCTGCCTCCACCTGGCACCTCAGAGGGTCCAGTAATACAAGCCGTTACGCTGAAGCCCCCTGCTACCAAACCCCGTATGACCACCATCAAAACCACCACCAGAACTACAACTACAACTACAACCACGACTACCATGAGCACCACCAGCCTCTCCACCAAAAGCCCACCGCCTACAACCCCCAGAATTCCTCTGTCCATCGCACCCCGACAGTACGTCTGCAATATCACCAAACCGGACATGTATGTAGTCAGAGTGGGTAAGTGTATAATTTACACAATATATTAGTATCACATTGGTTATTAGCCGATATTACAGATTTTTTAGTTTATCATATTATTTATTATTATTATTGTGCACATTAATTTTTTTATTTTATTTTTACATTTAGTTAATTTATCATATTATTATTATTATTATTGTGCATATTAATTATCTTTATTTTTGCATATAGTTAATTTTTTAAAACCACTAATAACATGATTTAATTTTTTAATGATTTATATTTAACAGTGTTAAATGTCATCTTTAACGTTGTGATGGTTAAATTCTGTAGATTTTAAAACAATTAAATTTTAATTAATTTCTATCTATCTATCTATCTATCTATCTATCTATCTATCTATCTATCTATCTATCTATCTATCTATCTATCTATCTATCTATCTATCTATCCTGTTTATCATTATTGCACACATTAATTTCCTCTAGTTTAACATTTAGGTAATCTTTGAAAAAACACTAATAAGTTTGATTTAACACTTACATAATGTTGTGATGGCTAAATTCTTTAGAAAGTTAAAAAAAGGTTTTTATTTATTTAAATGTACTTTTTCATTATTATTAATTATTTAATTATATATTTAGATTTTTTTTTATAATAAATTGTAATTACATAAATTTGTTATCATCTCTTACAACCTTCTTGTCTGACTCTTGCAGGCATGCCTAGTGGGTCATCGGTGGCGTTTGCCAAAGCTCACGTGCGGGAGATCCTTCGACGAGAGTTCAACCGTTCAGTGGAACTCCAGGTGAGTGTGTCAGATCACAACAGGTCACACATCAGCGATTTATTTGTAGCATCACTGATGTCTGTCTGTGCTATCCATCCAGGTCCTCAAAGTCCCGCCCAATTTCATCTTCCGGGCAGTTTCCGGTCCCCTGGTGTACACTGCTATCTCTGTCATTAATGCTCTCCGCCAATCAGTGCACAGCACTTCCTCTTCTTCCATTCTGTCCGTCACAGCTATATATGCAGTGCCTGATTACAAACATCAGGTCCACACAGGTGAGAGAGACACAGTATAACCAGTGAATGGCACGCTGACATGTAGTAAACTCTAAAAACTGAGCAATAATTATAAAACAAATAATATACGTTTTATTTAAATATGTGATGATATATATAATAAATATTATATTTATATTTTAAGAATGATTGCAACATTAGTTAATTTTCCTTGCAGTGCTGCAGTTTGTACCGAGTCATGTGGATGTGCGTCTGTGTAGCTTCAGCGAGCGTGTAGAGAAGGGGTTACTCATGGCATACGCGGAAGCACGCAAACGCTCACAAGAAAATGGAAATTTCACAGTTCATGTATGTAAATAATTTAAAATAAAGCACAATTTTTGCACACTTTTCATGTCACTGTTTTTCCATGAAAAGCTTGTTAACAATAATTCCGTGTATTACATACATTTAAATAGTATTGATAATGCTGTATGATTGCTTGTCTAGATTGTGAATATCACTAGTAGCCTTCCTAAGGGTCAGCGGCAGCAGAAGGCACCGGTGGACATCACTTTTGCTGTGCGTGATTCTCAAGGCTTCCTAACGGGATCAGATGTGAGTGGTCACATGAGGCAGCTCAGCGCTGTAGAGTTCAGCTTCTACCTTGGTTTTCCTACCCTGCAGATCGCTGAACGTGAGTCACAAATAAACACACAGGCTGTTTGTCTCAATTTCTTCTAAACTTTATTCCTTTAACACTCTTTATATCTCAATTCTTGTCTTCCAGCTTTTCATTATCCTGAACTTAATGTGTCCCACCTGTTACGCACATCCTGGGTGAAAACAGGTATGTGGGTGTGTTAGAAATTCCAAATAAACTGATTTTGAGATCAATTATTTTTTTGGAAGCCCAGTATTTTCTCTGTGATTTAGATTTTTTTAAACCTTTTTTTAAACCTTTTTAAACCTAATATTAATATATAGTAATATAATATAATATATATAGATATAATATAATATATTTTGAATATATATATTCAAATAATGTATGTTTTTATATTTTAAGTAAAATGAAATATGTTTTATGTCTACATTGTTGGTTAAAAGTACATTATGGATGCTAACACTGTCGCTGGTATGCTGGTGATTCTGTGGAGGTCAGACATAATAACTACAGTTACTGAATCTATAGTTGAACTACAGTTGAAAATTTTTAACAATGCATAATACAATAATACAATATATTATGAATATTTACTTATAATAAAATATCTAGATTAACACTTTTTGGTGTATTTATATATATATATATATATATATATATATATATATATATATATATATATTTTTTTTTTTTTTTTTTTTAAGGATTTAACCTATAATTATAATAATCAAGTAATTATAAAGTAGCTCTCACTTGGCTAAAAGAATTAGTACCATACGTACTATAAGTTTTAAATATTAAAAAGTAATATTATTTTTGAGGTGAGTTCTTATGTGAGATAAATATGATTATAATTAATTTTTCTTTAATTTAAATGATTAATTAGTATAATTCAAATGAATTTTTATTTGATTTATTCACGTCTTGTATTAAAATCAATATTATGATCTAATCTTTCTATGAGTCTATTAATGGTACAGGCACTTATAGATGTTTATTTTACTTAAAGATGGCAGGTGGATTTATACTAGTCTGTAATTTATAATTATTACAATTTAGTACTTCATGCATGTGTCTGATGCTACTTTCTTTTTTCTGGATTTTTGCATTTGTTCTAGTGTTATTGGGTGTGTTGGACCAGCGTGTGAACGAGAGGACCTTCCAGGCCAAAATGGAGAGGCGATTAGCACTGCTGGTTGGAGAGGGACTTGGGATCGGGGTTAGCAGTCGACGATGGAGAAGAGCTACTAGTGTTGGCAACAACAGTGTACAGGTACATTCAAACACATTAGTGTACACAGTTTGTTTGTCTTTCCAACACATCACATAAGCACAATCCCTGGTGTGCCTCAGATCGTGCGAACGTCCCGTCTGGATGGCCCGGACTACCCGCTGGAGCTGGTGTATTTTGTGGAAGCAGGGTCAGGAGAGAGGCTGCCAGCTCAGGCCACTGCGGCCATGCTCAACAGACTGAACCTGCAGAGAGCTGCCATCGTACTGGGCTACAGAGTACATGGAATTCTAGCCACACGTGAGTCAAAGTTGTATCAAACTAAGAACTAGCGGCTAATGTTTTGTCACCTTGCATCACCTTCATCTGCCAACAATTTGCGCTTGAACACACCACAAAGACTACTGCCAATGGACAATTAGAATGTGCGTTCTGTGCCTGCTTGAGAGGAAGTCTATATTCATCGTATGAGCCCAGCTAACAGGGAACGTTCTCAGAACTTTGGCTAACGTTCTGACATGGTTCTCGCAAAGTAATTTTTCCTGTAACATTAATGGAATGTTCATTCAAAGTTATTCAGTCTTTAATAATTCTCTAAATGTTTGCACTAAAATGTTATTCATATATCGATCATGGAACATATTTTCCTGAAATTTATGTAAAAAAAAAAAATCAAAATAAATGTAGCTACTAGCTACTGTTTCACAATGTTCAGAGATCATTCCAAATTAACATTTTCTTAATATTTGCAAAATGATACAATGGAACGTTTTCTTAACGTTAACGCAAAACCAAGAAAAAAGTTTTTTTAAAAACTGGACGTTTTGAACATTCAGAAATAACTTTTTAAGAAATGAATGGGAACGTCAGTAAAACATGAAGAGAACATTCAAATGTAACATTCCCATAATGTTTGCAGAATGATGAAATGGAATGTTTTTATAACATTAACACATAACCAAGAAAAATCTGGACATTCTGAACATTCAGAAATAACGTTTTCAGAACTTAATGATAACGTTAGCAAAACATCCTCAGAACATATTTGTTAACTAAGACTGTGGATATAAACCGTAAATAAAGTGCCACTTGCTTTCCATTTTGAATATGAATCATGTTGATCAGTTGGTTTTCACTATCTTCATTCCAGACATCTTTATAAAATATATAGACTTGATGTGTCACGGCCTTAAAAAACATGTTTTTAAGACACCTTTTAATAAAGCAAATGCATGATTTTTTTGTGCCAAATATCACGATACTCTGTTTCAGCGGTGGAGAAGCTGGCCCTGCCGCCCTCTGAGACTCAGCCCAGTAACGTGTGGCTGATCGTAGGAGTTGTGGTCCCAGTTCTTGTGGTCATCCTCATCATTATCATCCTCTACTGGAAACTGTGCCGCCCTGAAAAGCTGGAGTTTCAGCCAGACGCCATGAGCACCATCCAGCAGAGACAGAAGGTAAGGGTCACTGAGTGTGTGTGTGTGTGTGTGTTTGTAAGTGTAAGTGTTGCCCACTCATAGACACCCCATGTGAAGTGACAGTGCTCATTTTTACTCACCCATGTCAAGGGCTTTTATGGAAAAATGGGCTGCATTGCAACAGTCAGTTTAACACGTTGTATCATACTTATTGTCCAGTCATGCGTTTGTCATTTTAGTTGCAGCCTCCCAGTGTTAAAGGCTTTGATTTTGCTAAACTACACCTGGGGCAGCATAGTAAGGATGACATCATGGTAATCCAAGAACCCGCCCCTTTGCCGCCACCTGTTAAAGAGGCCACGCCCTCAGAGGGCGGAGAATTGAATACTCCTAAATCAAAGAGCTCATCTACAAAAGCATCCCGTGCAGCACGGAGAAGAGGCAGGTAAGAAACTGTCTGTGATCATGTCCTTTGGATTGTGTGTGAGCAGGTTCTGTTGATATCAGTGTAATTTTAGTATTATTTATATACTATTATAGTTTGTGTAGCGTTTATTTTTATATTTTCAGTTTAACTGTAGTTTAATTTTTGCTAATTTTATTATGTGTCATTTTTATTAATTTCTGCTATTTATTGCTATTTCATTTATTTTTATTTCAGTTGTTTTTTATTCAAATTTAGCTATTATAAGGGCTTCGACCTAATTTCAGTTATTATCAGTTAGTTTCATATTTATTTCAGCCTTTATTTTTAGTTAACAATAAAAACACTGGTTTATATGATTTTTTTAACTCACGTTTTCGTGTTGTTTTTTTAGTTTTGTGTCATTTATGTTTATTTTTGTTTCATTTTTTAAATACTGCTATTTACTACTATTTCTGGGTTTTTTTCAGGTTGTCTCCATCTGATGGAGATTCATTAGGAAGTGAAGCATCCAGCGGTAGAGAATCAGTAGAGGAAAGCACCAGACCTGCTGTGACGCCAAGTGACAGCAAACCCCAACATCGCAAGAGCAAGCATTGTAGGATACGATAAAAACACACTAATTGTAGTATAATATGTTATACTATATATTAATTTACTATATATTAACTATTAATAATTAAAAGTATAGTATAAAGTTGCTTTATAATAATTTGTATTGTGAAAATTTTTTAATGTATAATTATTATTGTAAATTAAAATTATTATTATTATTAATACAGTAATAAATTTGTATTATTAAAAAAATACTCTCTCCTCCTCTTCTCTCCTCCTCTTATTCCATTGGTTCATCAGCAAAAAACAAACTTGGTAAGTGTCTTTACCCATTGAAGCTGCATTCATATATTGTTAGTTACAAATTCATGACCTTTGACATCTGGCCTTGATGTTCAGGTGCTCAACCTGGAAGTGGTGTGGATGAGCAGTTGTCCTCGTCGTCTATATTTGAGCATGTGGACCGCCTCTCTCGAGGTTCGTCAGATGGAACACGCAGAGTCTCCAATAAGATACAGCTCATCGCCATGCAGCCCATGCCAAGCCCTCCCTCACATCCACATAACCAGGCCCTGAGTCCCAACCTGACAGACAAGATGCCTGATGGAGCAAAGGTCAACAGTGAGGTTAGCAAACTCCTCTTTGTATACACAAACAGGTTCGTAAAAACGACAGGCTCACACCTGCCACATGATGTTTAACCATTTGAAACATGATGTCCTATTCTATGGAAGGTGTGTAAAAGTTTTTTTAACATTTCAGATTGTGATGTTACATCCTTACCCATAATTCTATATCACTGTCCTCTTGTTTTTGTTGTTTTGCTACTGTTTTTGCTACTATTTCTGTAGCAATACAGAGTGTTGCTCTATCAAAATACATCATTTTGGGGAAGTATAGGAGAAAAATTGCTTTTTTTTATAGAAAAAATAGCTTTTTCCTATAAGCTTAAAATATACTATTTTAAATTCCCAAAGCATTGCAGTTTACCAGCATACAATTATAACTTTTTAAATTAAAATGAATTCAAATTATTTATTTTAATTGTTTATTAAATTTTATAAAAATGTATATAAATGTAATTTACTTACACTTATTTTTTATTATTAATTGACTATTTTTAATAACTAAAATGTATATTTTAAATTATATATATATATATATATATAAGTTAGCTTATTTTAAGTTTTTTTTCTGAATTGTTGGTCTTTCTTTTTTGGGAGAGAAAAGCTTAAAGTTTATTTTTATTAATTAATTAAATTATATTATTATATAAAATAATATATATTTTTAATTATTTGCATGTTTATTTATTTATTAAAATGTGTACACTCTAAATAAATGTCTATCCTGTTATACTTGTATTTATTTTTAACATTAAGCACATATTTTCTTTACTTTTCCTTGTACTTCCTGATTTAATAATTCATGTATCAGAGGGTTAACTTCCATAAAGTAACATATTTCTGAGAGAAACAGAATATTCAGCAAAAATGTCATATATAGGAAAACATTTGTAACCCGTTCTGACGCAGATCCAAGTGGCCTTGAGGCACAAATCCGAGATCGAACACCATCGCAATAAGATCCGCCTGCGTGCCAAGAGAAAGGGCCACTACGAGTTCCCCTCCATGGAGGACATCATGGCAGCGTTCAGCGACAGCTCCGAACAACAGCGAGTGTATCAACAAGCTCAGGAACAGATACATAAGATCCTGCATCCTGAAGAACACACACCTTCATCGTGCGGAGAGCCACGCAGAAGGTCAGGATAATAAATCTCACTTGTACCATCTGCAACACATCTAGAGTTTGCTATCCGGGAAAGTGAATGCAATTTGTTTGTGAATTGCAGTTCCAAAGGAAGACGCTCACCCAGACACAGACAAAGACAGAATTTGTGTGGAGGCGGAAGTCTGAGAGACAAAGATCGCCTGATTACCGACGGAGATGCCACGTACAGGAAGTACCCTGGGGTCAACAATGTGGCCTATGTGGTAGGACACACACATGCACATGCTTTCACTCAACTAAGACAAACAAACTCATTCCTCCTCTTCCTGTAGTCCGATGCAGATCAGCTCCCAGATGCGGGCAGCCCTTCTCCTACTGATGAGGTGTTTTTAGACCCTGGCTCGCCGCCGTCAGGCCCCGCCCCTGCCCCGCCCAGCTACATCCCTCCTCAGCCAACCATAGAAGAAGCCAGACAACAGATGCATTCCTTATTGGATGACGCGTTTGCTCTAGTCTCACCTTCTTCTCAAGGAAGCCCTGCTCCTCTAACATTCGCTGGCGTTGCGGCGGTCACTAGCGTGGGAGGAATCAGCCCCGGTCAACCCTCCAGCCCGTCCTCACGTCCTTCCCGCCAATGGGGCTCCTCTTCTTACCCAGCAGCCCCTGTACACAGTCCTTTCTCTGCGGTGAGTGACTGTAGACATTTGAATGATGGAATTTGAATCCGTGTAATGTGAAATTTAATTTATTTTCTCTCTGCTTTGTAGAGGTATGCCGAGTTAGGAATGTCTCCCACATCGGTTCAAGGTTTACTGCAGAGGTGAGGTGGATTCTGGGAGGTTTTCTGGAATAAACTAGTAAGAAAAGTCAGGAGGAAGTTGACAAATGCACGTAAACATGAACGTGAAGCACAATGTTCCTGTTAAGCCAACAAATAACAAGTTTGAGTACAGAAAAGCAAATATGCTGCCTCATCCCACTTTGTCTACTCTTAAATATTCATCAGGTTCAGATATAATATTTACTCAGCAGATTGTTTGTATAACTTGACAGGCAGGCACATGGCTCTGGTTATGTGGTGTCAGCAGAGATGCAGTCAGATCCTGGATACTCCAGCAGGGGGCAGTATGGAGAAGAGATGCCATCGTCTTCCCGGCCACGACCAGTAGGGGGCAGCACAGGTAGAGGTCTTATTGGTATTTGAACGTGTGATTTCAGGAGAAGGGTGTTCCTGCAAACCAGGAGGAGCTGCAGTTTCAGGACCGCAGTTCTAGGACCCTATTCTTTTGTAACAGTGCCACCTGCCAAATTGGATAATATAGCGGAAGGTGCAGATTCAGGACCGCATTTCTAGGACCCTGGTGGTTTAGTTTGTAGTAATGTTTGTACATGTTGTTAAAGATATTGAATCTCAGGAACATTTATTTCAGTTGTGATTTTTGATTTATAAATGCAACAGATGTTAATTGCAAAGTGTGTAATACCTGCTTTGAGTTGCAATTTTAAATTTAAATGAATTTACACTTAAAATATAAATGAAAAATATATTTGTCTTTAAACAGCTTAAAAAGTGGAGTACCTTAAGCCTTAGTTTCTTGAAATATACTGCAGATATTTAAAAGTTTGTAGAAAGGCAAGACACAAGACTCAAGAATGATTCAAGAATGTACATTTATATATATATTTGCAATAATACATAATACAACATCATAAAAAAAGACCCCCTTTTCCATCAGTTGCTGCATGGACAGAAAGGCTGTAGGCTTCAACTCCTGAGACAGATTAAAAGAGTGAGAGAGAGAGAGAGAGACAGAGGGAGGGACAATTAAATAAGAAACATTTGCTTTAACATGTTTAACTCTGTAATATATATTTCTGATTTAACACTTATGCACTGTTGGGGTTGAGAACCAAACAGAATAATCATGTTACTGACATCTAACTCCAAACTCTAAACTCCAAATTTAAGTATGTAAGAGCAAAACTCACCAACTGTATGTTCTCCCTTCTATCCTCAATTGTTTGTCAATCCGTTAACACTTTCTATGAAGTCCATAATTATAATACATTATAAGGGTATTCTTAAGGCATTCTAATTAATGCATAAAGCATTATAAAACATAATAATACGTTGTATCATCTCATAAATAATCATAAAAATAATACATTATAATACTTACACATTTGTGGTTATGACTTTTAAGAGTATGATTACGATTGTAATCACGATGTAATCAAGTAATTATGATTACTTATAAAAACCACTTATAAATAATAGGACCACATTAAAGCATTTTATAATGTTTTCATGAAGGCTTTGTATTTGTTATTTTACAGTAAAAACCCTAATAAGATGTACTGAGTTATTGTGCAGATCTTAAACAATGGCAAGATACGAGACCTATAATACATAACTATGAGAAATATAATCCATTGTAACTTAAGTGGATGCAACGTGTTCATTGTGTGTTACAAATCATCTGCACTTAACCACAAATAAGTATTATAATACATGAAAACTGTTCTTATGATTATTTATAAGATTATTTATAAGCATTATTCATTCCTTATAATGCTTTAAGAATACCCTTATAACGTATTATAAATACAGGCTTCATAGAAAGTGTTACCGTCAATCCTTCTATTAAAATCTTCCACTTCACTGAATAGTTATCAGAGAACAATCACTGTTGGGTTAACAGAAATATCACTAACAAAACGGTGCACTGTTCAAAAAATAATTCATATTCTACTCTGACCTGTAATGATAATCTGGATCAGAAAGGAAGACCTGCTCAGCCTCCTGCAAGGAGAAATTTCATAGGACAGCCAGGGCATATATGATGGCCTATGAAAAAACTGTTAATTTAAGTACACTATTATAGCACTACTGAACAGCAAGCCATTATACATGGGTCCATACACGAGTAGCACCAGCGTGCAGTTTATACAGTAGATTTTGTAAGTGCAGGAGCAGGAAAACATATAAACACATTACATGGTCCGGCATACCTCTGGAAAAAGAACACCACAGATGAAATGCACTCCATCTGTGAAGCTCAGTTGTGTTGGTGTCCTATGCAGTACTCCTCTCAGACAGGCAAAAAGGATGTCCTGTTGTTCATAAGAGGTTAGCTTATGAAACCACTTAGAGGGCTTCCCGCTGAGCACACCCTATGGGCAAACCATGGTGAAAAAACAATTATTTTGAGGAAATTGATACATTTAAGATAAAGATACAATCATTTGCAGTATAGTTAAAAGATACTTTTAATGTTATTCCTAATTAAGGCCCTCGATGAACCTTTACTATGAGTTAGTCTGTAATGATGAATAAATATAAACATTGTTAAAGTACCACCAAATGCTCCTCTGATCCCAGTAACTTTACAATGAAGTCCACCAGTCTCTTTTCCTCTGCGGTGCAGTCATCGACAGTCTGGATGTGGATTTCCTCAGAGACAGCACTTTGTAGACTGGCTGAAGAGTGCCGTTCATCTTTAGTGATCCAATTCAGTAGGTGACGCTGTTACAAAAAAAAATAGGGTCCTAGAACTGTGTTCCTGAAACCGCAGCCTCCGGTTGTGCTGGAACATACTATTGGGTTTCAGTGCTATGATAATTGTTATGTGTTGTATGTGTGTAGGTGCACAGTTGCATCAGCTGACACAAGTGGGCTTGTCAAGTCGGATTGGACTGTATCCTGGAGTTGGCCGTAGTGTATCTGGACCTTCAGGATCAAGCTGGGCCCAGTACCGCTCAGATGAGGAGATTTCCAGACCAGGATCCAACCGAGAGGCTGTAAATCAAACATGCACATTCATAATAGTATATATAATAGTATATAATAAAATATGGGATGTTATAAAATCCCTAAACTGTGCTATTGGATTACCAAAGCTTTGCAGTTTAGCTGCATTCAACAAAAGTAATGAAAAAAAAATCAGTCATATAAAGTATAATGGCGATAATGTGAATGGACAAGTAATGATAGAAATTACATCCTTTAATTTGTTTAATTTTATTTAATTTTTAATTTAAGTTAGTTAAAAAATATTTTAATTGTTTATCTAACTTTAAATAATTTATATTAATGTAAGTAATTTAAAACTATTTTATTTATATTAATTTAAATGTATTTTATTCATAGTATATTATTTTTTAATAATTAAGAACAATTCAAATGTATATTTTAAATTTATATATGTTTAATCTATCTATATATTTAATCTATCTATATCTATATTTTAAATCTATCTATATATAATGTATATTTAGTTTAATTAAATTTTAGTTTGTGTTTAAGCATGTTTATTTTTTTCATGAATTGTTGAAATTTTATTCATTCTTTTTTTAATCTTCCTCTGATTCTCACAGAATATATTTAAATTTAATGAACTGAAATTTATTTTATTTTATTTAATTTAATTTTTATTTAAAATGTAAATGTAAAATTTAGTGTACATTTTATTTTGTTATTTGTTTTATTTATTAATTATTTTTATTTAATTATTTAATATATGTAAAATTTCTAGCTTATATATATATATATATATATATATATATATAATTTATTTTTGTTCAATCATAATCTTTGCTTTTTGTTTTTTTCCTGAGTTGTTGGTATTTATTCATAATTTCTCTCTCCCTCTCTGTTTCTCACAGATACTGACATTCCCAGAATACTCTTCATCACCAGTATTCCAGATGCCCAGGACGTCCCTGCAGGATCCCACAACACCCCAGGGTCACCTGGAAGCCTCAAGCACAGGGTACATCGCCCCTGAGGAGCGTTCTCCACCCCCTCAATCCTCTGCCTCTCTCATCAAGGCTATCAGGGAAGAACTCCAGAGACTTTCTCAGAAACAGGCTGCTGTTGTCAGCTACCAGAGTTGAGAAAGACCATCCCAAATACCCCAGCCCTGGTTAACTTCCCGATGTACCACATAAACAAACTTACAAATCCCAACACAGCTCCATGGCTGAGAAGCTGCTTTACACAAAATCCGAACCAAAATCTTCAAATTCAAGTACGGCTGGTCTGTTACATATGAAGAATTACTTGCAATCTTTCATACTGGTATTGTCAAGACATCCACAATTTAAATTCTACTGCTGACATGCAGAAAATAAACTTAAATACTCTCTCCTATAATTCACAAAGAAAAAAACTCATGTCCAGACTGTTTAGAAAAATAGACAAAGTTTCCCCATATTCAAACTCTCAATTTGCATGCTGAGAGCTGTGAACCTTCAAGACTTCGTACTGACTGTTGCTAATGTGAAAATCCCTCCCCTTCAGTTCCATGTCTCTCAAAGTGCTTCCTCCAAATGGGTCATCTTCATGTCTCTGGACTTCCTCTGGTGCTAAACATTGCTGGGCTCCGCCACGATACCACAGTTCAGCCCTGCCCAGAAACTCTGAAGTGGCTTCCTTTCCTTTTACTGTTCTCCTATTTATCCAAGACGGCTAATCAAGTGGAAACGAGCTCTGTTCCAAAACCTAGTCAGCTGCTCGATGCGAAACCTGTTCCAAAGGTTAGTCAACTTAATTATGTTCGCTTACAAGATAGGCTACTTTAATAAGTTTTAACCAAAAAGTTATTTTTCGTTTTATAACATTCATAAAACTAAATATTATGTATATATAATTTTGCCCAACATTGGTGAGCTTTATGGATTTTTATACTTATTAGAGTATCACATCTTTAGCAACATGCTAACATGTCAAACCCTGTAAAATATAAATATTAAAAAAATATATTATTTGCAAGTTTTTTTTTTTCATGAGTATCGCGCCATTAGCTTAGCAACATGCTAATGTCAAACCGTGGACGGGACAAGATAAATGTTGATTATAAAGTAATATTTAATTCAATAATGTTCATAAAAACTTTAAATATATTATTTTACCCAACAATTGTGAGTTCTAAGTATTTTTATACTTATTCGAGGATCATGTTGTTAGCTTAACAACATGCTAATGTAAAACCCTGCACAGGGCAAGAAAAATGTTGATTATAAATTTATATTTAATTCAATAATGTTCATAAAATCTCAAAAATGTTATTTTGCCAACATGTGAGATATATTTAGGTTTATACAAGTGCTGTCAAACGATTAATCGCATTCAAAATAAAAGTTTTTATTTACATATCTGTGTGTACTGTATATATTTATTATGTATTATAAATACACACACATACAGCATATATTTTGAAAATATTTACATGTATATATTTATATTCATATAATTTATATTATATATAAATATAATTAATATATAAACTTAACATATTTTTCTTAAATATATACATGCATGGGTGTGTATTTATATATACAATAAATATACACATTACACACATACTATGTTAACAAAAACTTTTAATCGTGATTAATCGTTTGACAGCACTAGTTTATATTTATTGGAATCGCATCTCATTAGCTTAGAAACATGCTAATATCAAAATTTGGATGGGACAAGAAAAATGTTGATTATATTTGATAAGCTATATTTAATTTGATAACATTCATAAAAACTTCAAATGTGTTATTGTACCCAACATTTGTGAGTACTGTGTATTTTACTTATTTATCACACCGTTAGCTTAGCAGAATGCTAATATCAAACTCTAGACGGAGCAAGAGAAATGACGATTAAAAATTAATAATTCATTCAATAACATAAAATCTTAAATTTGTACCCAACATCTCTTGAGTATTTCTATACTAATTAGAGTATCACGTCATTAGCTTAGCAACATGCAAATGTTAAACAATTGATATCAACTGCAAAATCGAGTCAGTTTGTGTTGCTGCCTATATAGTGAGTTCAAAATGAGCCACTTATTAGGTTCCCTGACACTGTCTTTGTAGACGGTGCTCTAGCTCACTAGGTTTTGGAACAGAGCAAATATCTGTCATGGTCTTCAGGTCTTGCCTTACATTTGAGCTCTGGGTACTTCAGACTCTGCAGGGGAGGGAAGAAGAGTTTTTGTTGAGATCGTAAACAGTGAAGTGAGTTTTTGAGTCAGCCCACATGTGGAGATGATGGACAGGCGGCCTCAGCTGCTGACCAGCATGGTTCCCATGCCGATAACATCATATTATTTTGTCCAACCCGTCTGCATCTGAGGAAAGGTATCAAAGCAAGCATTCATGCTGCCCGTGTTTATTCTTTTAAGCTCTTTTTGCAAGTGGGTTTTGAATGTTGGCTGTCCAATCAGTTCTGTTTAAAGTATGCTGAGGTAGTTTCTCAGTTTACAGATATTAATTTTGCACATTTTTTCATCTTTGCACATTCATATCATTATGATGATGGAAGTCAATCAGTTAAAGAGTTTATTGTGGAAAAGAGAGACAACTATACAGTAACTATATAAATATATAAAGAAAGATATGAGTTCATATACAAATATATATATTGCATATTGATGTATCAACTCATTGAGCACAATCTGATTATATGTTAGATTATATGTTAAGCATATTAGATTGTATTTATTTTTTATTGTTATGAAAGTATTACATATTAATGATGTGGGAAAAGTGTTGCTATGGGACTTTTAAAAAAAGACCAAATCACTGTTGAGGCATATAGTTCATTTAGCTTCGTAATTCAGTAGGCATTTTCGATGTATTTTCATGTATTTGGTCATGTGGATTTGCACAGAGGTATTGTAACGATTCCTATAAGGAAATGTGTTGAGGTTAAAGGCCTTGATCAATATTCTGTTTTAATTCTCTGTTCTATTTTTCATCTCTTTATTTTTTAGGTTAGACTTTTTTTCTTATTTCTCCGTTTTTTTTTTTTTTCATACTGGGTTCCCACAACTGGAAATATCATTGAAAAATTGTTTCAAGCTTGAAAAACGCTCATTAAAAGATCAAAACTGATGTAATTAATACAATATTTTCTAGAGTCCTAAAAAATATTTCATTAACTTGAAATTGCTCTTTGTGAGTGCAATAAAATGATTTTAAAAATCCATATCTAATAATCAGAGATGATTAGAAACGTCATGGAAGAAAGAGTTGTGGAAACCCTCGTTTCTTTTTTATTCTTTCTCTTCTTAATATTTCCCTTTTCTTGCATCTATAATTTTCCTTCCTTCGTTCTTTCTGTTTTTCTATCGATCATGTAGACTCCTGGCAGGCCTTAAATCGGGACGCATGTGAAGTGATGGATTATGCTTTATTTCTTCCTTGTTTATTTTGTGTGCTAATGTCTTGATGGGCATGCTAATAGTCTAAAAATATTGAAAAATACAAACAAGCTTGATAGAATTTAGCCTACTTTGAAAGACTAGTATGTAATGGTTCATGAGACTAAAAACCAATGGTCAAAGCACAGAGAAACCATCCTGATCATCATCAAAAGAAAAAAAAGAAGAAATTTTCAGTATTTTGTCATTTATAAACCTGAATAATATTTTTGAAAGTATTTGAAAATCAATATTTATGATTAAAATATATCATATGAAAAGAGTATTAATATGTAAACGGACATTTCTCCATATTTAAATATTCAGTATGTAGTTGACCAGTAAGAGGCAAACATCATTGGTAGACTCCCTTTCCCACTGTGCAAAGACCAACTGGGATTTTTTTTAATTTTCTTTCTTTCTTTCTTTTTTATGTTCAATTTTGCTGATTTCTTGAACTGTATGCATTCATAAAAAACTAGGTTGAGAATAAGTGTTATATTTATTAACATTTGATTAACATGGTGCTACTCAACATGTGTGTGTGTGTGTGTGTGTGTGTGTGTGTGTGTGTGTGTGTGTGTGACTGTCTGAAACCATCAAAACCTTACAGCACTGAACTGAACTTAATCACATTTATAGCAATTACAATGTACAAGTTCTGAGATTAACTGCATGCAACGTGTGTGTGTGTGTGTGTGTGTGTGTGTGTGTGTGTGTGCGCGCAATAATAGTATACCTCCCCTTGTCCCTATGTCGGTGCCATAGAGGATGTAATAGGAATGTAAACGAAATCTTACAGAAAGTTAATTTTTCATTTCATGTAAACTACCTGAAATCTAACGACATTCTCATCTTTTTGTTGAAGATGCTTACACCATCTTTGTGATCCTATCATTGAGGAATATGTATATTTCTCTCATTCTGTCATATTTCTTTCTCTCTTGGTCTCTGCAAACTGCATCCCCGTATTTGATGTTTATTGTCTCTATATTGTTGTGTAAATTAAATAATAAACAATGTGCCGTCAATGATGTCTCTTTTGTGTCAGTGTGTAGAGGTCAATTATCTAATACAATCTGCAATGCAGAATAAATCTAAAAAGAAGAGATTAATAATACAAATTTATTTTAAGCTATTGGTTTTATCTATCTATATCTATCTATCTATCTATCTATCTTTTACTCAATAGATCAATATTCAGGTATGGTTGATAATAAGCTTCAATAAAAATACAATTGTATAACACAAAATAGGCCAATTTATAACAAGTAAACAAAACAAAGCAGAGATTTATTTACTGTTCTTGTTGTCATATAGGCCAGTGGTTCCCAACCACGTTCCTGTAGGCCCCCCAACACTGCATGTTTTCCATGTCACCTTAATCAAACACACCTGATTCAGATCATCAGCTCATTAGTAGAGACTCCAAGACTTGAACTGGGTGTGTTAGACAAAGGAGAGATGCAAAATGTGCAGTGTTGGGGGCCTCCAGGAATGTGGTTGGGAACCATTGATATAGGCTACATTTTTTTATATTAACATAGGCTACTCGTTAAGAGTATGCTCCCTAATAGACATTTGCATATATTACCTAAAAAATTATAAAAGGCTTCTTTCTAAACTTTCAAGATGAAATTTAGTACGTAATGTTTGGGACATCTTACGCAGTGATTTGCTGACTCGAGAACTGTTCGGACCGATTCAGTTCGACTCGTGAACAAATGTTCGGACTGGTTTCTAAACAGGTTGAACGTATTCATTTAAAAGATTCGACTCAAAAGAATGATTCATTCACGAATCGGACATCGCTACTTTGTGAATGAATTAAATGTTGCCAATCGGGATATTTTCGCCACTCCTTGTTCGCTAAAAACCTGTCAAGTTACTCATGTCTCGGAATTACAGGTCCGCGGAATTACATTGTTTCCTTTGATGTGAATTCATATGTATATTATAAACAGTGTCCACAGCACTGTTTACAAGATATAGGTCAGTAGATGAAGGAGAACACCAAAACTAGCCTAAAACCTGTTTGTCCACTTTTACTAAATAGTTCCTTTTAAATACAACGAGGAAACCCGATCTTGGGTGTGTTATCTCAGAAAAAAAAGAGACATGGCCCTTTAAATGCTAAGCCGAACCCCTTCTACGCTGAAGTGTGTGACGGTGTTTACCTGTCGGCAGGTGTATTCGGGTGTTACTGCGGGAGAGGTTGATGGTGCATCTTTTCAAAGGGAGTTTTAACATTTATACAGAGACAGAAGTTGGATTATAGTACATTCGTAACAGATACCTATTGGATTTGTAGTTTTGAAATCTGCCGGACCTATTGTATCAGCGCTTTGCGAGACTGATTTGCATAAATCGCTTAAAGGTTTTGGCACAACATACGGGAATTCTTGAACAGGTGCCTGTAGGGGAGGTACAGTATAGCTAAAAAGTGGCCATCTGGATGAGATGCGATGGGAAGAGAGTCGACATGACAGAGAATCGTGTTTGATGACTTCATTTCATCATCCGATGTTATAGTAAGAATTTATTTTATTATTGTCACATAATTCATAATAAATTAAATGCTTTGTGATTTACTTGTGTCCCTCAGAAATATGATTGTAACATAATTAATACAGCACGTAAAAAAATACAGTACAGTGAAGTAGTCATATAATGCTACTGAATGATTATCTTATCTACCATGATATTTGCTTAGCAATGTCATCAAATAATATAATGATATTACCATGCTATTTGTCCAAGAAATTAAGGTGTAACCATTTTTCTTGTCCAAAAATGGTATTGTCATGGTATGTGTGGTGTATGTCCACAAAATAGACCAGTGTCATGTCCAAAAACATGGTTTAACAATGTTAAATGACAAAAAAAAAAAAAAAAAAAAAAAATATTATGATATATAAAATATTATCATGGCACTATGTTTAACAGCTGTTAAAACCATAATTTATTTGATTTGATTTTTATAAGAAATTATGGTGTAACCATTGTTCATGTACAAAACATAGTAGTATATGTCCAGAAACATGTTGTAACCATGGTGTATGTCCAAAAATAGGCGAATACCATGGTACTGTGTTCAAAAACATGGTATAACCATTTTAAATGTCAAAAAAAAAAAAAAAAAGTATTATCTTTATATGTGTCCAGAAATATGATGTCCAAAAAAACATGGCAATGTCATGACACCATATCCAACACGTATATTAAAACCATCATACTTAAATACTGATTTATTACTTTCAGGTTTACCTTTATTGTTAACATAAAAGTTTTATCTACACTTTTCAGTGCCTACTATTCAGGAAATAAGTAGACTTTTCAAACAGGATGGCATTAAAGCGTTCGTCTTCCATGAAGACCCAGCTGGTCAATGCCATTCAGCTTCAGGAAGTGGAGCTGGAGGAGGAGATTAACACCAGTAGCAGTAATAACACACCTGCTGAAGCTGCTGAGGCCAAAGGTGAAGAACATACAAACAAAACAACTAACACAAAGCACTTTTGTTTATACTACTCTACTTGTGAGCAGTCAAGTAGCATCCAATCATCTCAAGCGATTTTTGACTTCTGTAGACCAAACAGAACCAAAATGCTACACCGTGGAGGAGGCTGTGGAGAGCATCGGCTTTGGACTCTTCCATATATTGCTTTTTGTCATCATGGGTAGTGCCAATGTAAGAAAACTGCATCTCTGTAATTCATTAACCAGCATACTGTGTTTTTACTGTTTACACATTTCATTGCTGATGTTCTGTGTGTGTAGATAGTGGAGGCAATGGAGATCATGTTGTTGGCTGTGGTTTCTCCTGAGATCCGCTGCGAATGGCGTCTAGAGGATTGGCAGGTGGCCCTCGTCTCCACGGTGAGGAGCTCGTCCAATCAGAGCCCTTTATTTTGTTTTCACGCTAAAGTTTGACAGGAATGGAATGTTGTAGTGCGAGATGCACACGTGACCGTCCGACCAGTTTGGTTGATATTTTTGTATCTTTTTGATGGGTGATGTAAGGTGTATTTCATGTTAAAAACTTATTTTTGTCCTAGATTTATATGCAAACTGAGAGAAATTTGTGTAAAATGCATGCATACATTTTTTTCTATAGGCTACAAAATATAGAAATAATAATTTACAGCCTTATTTTGTTTGTGTATGGTTTTAGATGGTGTTCTTCGGTTTCATGGTCTGTGGGGCCCTCTGTGGCTATGTTGCTGACAAATATGGACGTTGGAAGGTCAGGCGATGTTTCATTTGACGCATAAGTGCTAGAGTGTGGATTTTGGGTAAATTGTTGAAATAAATTTGTTTTTGTGCACAGGTGGTGTTTGGAGGCTTTATATGGGCATCATATTTTTCTTTGCTCACTTCGTTCTCTCCATCGTATGGCTGGTTCATCTTCCTGCGCTGTATGGTGGGCTGCGGTGTCGCGGCAACATCTCAAGGGTGAGATTACGCAAAAATTTTCTCAAAATTTCCATATGTACAGACCCGCAAAGCTTAGGGAATTTGATTTTTTCCCCTTTTTCAGGCCTGGACAGTTATGGAAACTGTGAAGTCATATACATTTATACATGTGTATATACAGTTTTGACTTTTTGCTAGACTTGTAAGGCATAGAAATGTTGATGTGTGAGCGAATTGTCCTTTTATTTTAAATTAATTAGTTCACAAACTGTTTCACAAATAGATTTGACTGAATCAGGACATATTTTAAACCTTGATCCAGTAATCAACTGGGAATTTCATGGAAATTCATTGATCACAAACTATGGGAATCTTGACTTTCTAGCATGCGTAATAACAGTGATTCAAATGCATTGAATTGTTCTCCAAATTCTTTGTTATTTTCTTTCTAAAGGTTTGTCTTGAAGACTGAATTCATCCCGGCCAAATACAGAGCGTTTCTGCTGCCTCTTGCCTCAGTGAGTGCAAAATGTAAAGTTATGTTTGAACTTCAGCTGGGAAACCTTCAATACTGACCTTACCTGTGATTGGTTGACAGATCTTCTGGATGCTGGGATCTATGCTTATTATTATTCTCGGTATGACGGTGGTGCCCACAATGGGTTGGCGCTGGATGATCCGTTTTTCTATCATTCCCAGCATCATTCTCATTGGACTTTTCATGGTGAGTTTTATCTAAATGGTGCTGAAACATGCTGAGGGAAATGGAAGTAGATGTTTGTTTTTGACTCACTTGTTCACTCTTTTCCTTTTTTAGTTTATTCCCGAGTCTGCACGGTTCCAGGTCTCAGCAGGGAACATACAAGGAGCCATGTCTACACTTAATTGGATCGCTAGGATGAATGGTGCCACCTTACCTGAAGGAGAACTACGGGAACCTGAAGTGGTGAGTATGAGAAGTTCCTTTTTCTTTATCTGTATTTATGACTGTAACAGTTTCAGTTAAGCAATAAACAAAAGTAAATGAAATATAAATCATTTTATATTGCTTAATATCATTTTCAGTAATCTATAGATTATATTGTAAGAATGCTCTGATAGTAAAAATTTAGGGCACAAACTATGAACCAGTAATTAATTATTTTCAAATTATGGTAACAGCTTGTAAATGACCAATATAAAAATTGTAAATAAAATACAAATTAAACGTGAATTTAGGCATCACAGCATAATAATGTAGTATGGAAATTTTGCTCGAGATCACATTTTAACATTTAATGATCACATTTTCAAGACGAGAAAGGTAATTTAAATCTAAAAATAGTGAAAATTAGCATGCACAATTAAATATACAATATTTACAGATAGATAAAAAAATATCAGCCAATTACCAATATGGTGTTGATATATTGTACATTATTAAAAATATATAGCCAGACACAAAACTTACACACATATGTAATGTGTAATAATGAAGCCTGATTTCAAAATATATAAATAGTTTGAGACAGTAGGTATGTATTTTTTAATGGTTATGAAGTATCTGGGAGTGAAAAAAGGAACTCATCTCTCTCATCTCATGATCATCTTTGCATTTATAAGAGTGTAAACGCACTTGAGTGCAACTAACAGGACTGTTTGTATTCAGGCAGAAAGAGGAAATGCCGTCACTCTGATCAGCCCGGCTTTTAGAAGAACATCACTTTTGCTGTGGTACTCATGGTAACGTCTAACACACTTCCCTTTGGTTTGTTTGTTTGGTGTTGTGTGTGTGAAATCAGCAAATACACTTGCTTGGTTACTGTGCTAGATGTGTGAAGCATTGCATTGTTCATCCACAGGTTTGTGGCCTCCTTCTCCTATTACGGCTCGGTTTTGAGCAGTTCTGAGTTACTGGAGAAGAATCTTCTGTGTATGACGGACGCTGATCCAGAGCACCAGATCAAACACAAACATGAGGAGGCGCTGTGTTACTGTATCCCATTCAACATGGCTGATTACCAGACTCTCCTCATCAGCTGTTTGGGCGAGGTGGCACGTGAGTGACCTTTGACCTCTCACTCAACCCGGTTTCACACACTTAGTCGAATGTTAAAAGCTGACGTATGTTTTTCCATGTGTTTCCTCTGCAGTCATACCCCTCAATATTGGCTTGTTAAATATATTTGGGCGGAAGCCCAGTATGGCCATACTTCAGGTGCTGTCAGCCTTTTTCTTCATGCTTGTTAATATTTGCACAACAATGTGAGTATATTGTTCACTTGTTCTGTAAAATGATTTCAAATGCTTTTCATTGGGGTTATTATTGTTAACTAAACTAAACTAAAAACGTTAAATTACACACACACACACACACACACACACACACACACACACACACACACACACACACACATATATATATATATATATATATATATATATATATATATATATATATCATATTTAATAATATTTAATATTTTAATATTTAGATTTTTTTTCCAATTAGTTGCCAAGGCATCATTTTTTTTAAATGCTAAAATAACCAAAACTGAAATAAAATTAATAAAAGCTATACAGATATATAAAGAAGAAAAACTAATAAAATGACAAAAACACTAAATTACTAAAATTGCAAATAAAATGAAAACAGAAAATATACATCTAAAATGTAAATATAAATATTTAAAAATAAATACTAGTTCAAAATATTATTAAAAGCTACAATAATATATTAATGGTACTAAAAAGACTGCACTTCACTAATCCCACTTTACATCACAATATTTATTTTATTGTGTTTTTATGTAATTCTGTGTTATATTGTGTACCTACTTGTAAGTACATACTGCTTTTATTATTGCTGTAGTAATTAATTATAGTGCCATATGTTTAGATACTACTAATGTTACCATTCATTGTGTTTAAAACAAAATCTGCTGTGTACGTCTAGATGACATTGTATCTTTAAAAAATAAAAATTGTTTTGCATATCATATGGAACTACTATACATAAACTATACTGAAGATATAATAAAAGAAGTATGCTAGTATGCTAGTATGCACATAGTAATTTACTCACAATAGCGGTGTTCAGACCTTTTGTGGCCCTCCTGTGACCACGTGTTAGAAGTGCAGCTGAAGTAGAAAACTGAAAAATGTTTCTCCCCCTCTGCAGGTTTGGTTTCACTGTACTGCTCTTCCTTCTCCGCTCTGTTGTTTCCATGAATTTTAATGTGGTCTACATTTACACAGCAGAGGTGAGACCCGACATACAGTATGAACACTCCACTTACACTTAATGGAAGAGTTCACCGCAAAATTAAAATTGTCACGATTGGTGTTTTTGTACAGGTTTATCCCACGGCCGTGCGCTCAGTTGGAATGGGCTTTTGCACATCCTTCAGTCGAGTTGGAGGAATGATCGCACCTTTTATTGCACAGGTGCTCTATGTGTTTTACTTTGCATATGTTTGCACGTGTGTGTGCATAAAGATCTGTGTTCAAATGTGTGTTTAACACATTTGATTTACACAAAGATAACACCGTGTTTGCGTGTGTCATAGGTGTTAATGTCTAAGTCTGTGATTCTGGCCCTGTCACCGTTCGCTACAGCGTGTGTGATTTGTTCGGTGGGAGTGGTGTTTTTGCCCATTGAGACCAGAGGACGTGCATTACTAGTAAGCGTCTTCATATTTTCTCTCAAAACAGATTTTAACTGAGGTCAAATTGAGAGTTTAACAACTTGACATTTTTTTTGTTCCTCTATTTCAGCAAGATGCCTGAAATACACCTGATGGAAATGAAGGACAATTGCATTTTTGTAACAAAACATGATCTCATATTAAAGCTGGAACAATTTTCTATGAATTTTAATGTTGCCTGTGTTGTGTTCTTCATGAATAATTATGCAAAATCTGTTAAAACTTTATTTCCTGTGTTGACATGTTTCTGATTTTAACAGGAAGTCAGATTGGGACACATCAAAACCACAACTTACTACTTGACATTTGGTGGCAGGTAGAATTAAGAAGAGAGGGAAATCCTATGTTACTGAGCATTTTATTGGACAAAATTCTATACGCTCTTATGAACAAGATTAGTCATCAATATCTTAAGTTCATTTTTTCATTAGTGTAGGGTCTCTGCTTAAATTTTGTTTTGTTAACATTTTGGAGTAGGCCTACACTAGCAGAGAGATTCGTTTAGGTCATAATTTTGTCTTTTGACAAATATCATTTATATTAAGTAAAAAAAAACTTTTATTAGTTTTTAGATTAAACCAAAAAATTCAAACATTTTATATGCTAGAAGCATAGCCTATCAGCAACAAAACCAAAATTGTCCAAGTAAAAACCTAAACTCCTGCAATAACATCGTAATAAGTATATGAAATACAATGTTGTGTAGTATTCCTGCTTCAGTTATTCATTATCCATGTATTGTTTACAAAAAGAGCATATTCACGTTACGCATTCTGAGCAAGCACGTACGTTAAACTGCATTCACCCCATACAAGTTGTAAAAAATTAGGTTTATGCAGTGTATATTTCTGGTTAGGTTTCGTTTGTGTGAGTTAATTAAGCTGCTAGCAGAGTGATTCAGCTCAGGCGGGGCAGTCCTGTGAATTTTAATATCGTACGCTGTTTTCCCTTGTCGTTTCATCAACAGTGCGTTAGCCTATTAATTAAAATGTAATTCTTGTCATGTTTTGTTTCGTAAACGACTATTTTCATGCATAATTTACTTAGTTTACGGCATGAACGCCGTGTTATTTAAATTGAAGGGCCCTCTTTTCTTGGAGCCCAGTGTGACAGGAAACCATTCCCTGTTGTTTCTTCAGGGATGGCCCTCAATTATCCCTTAAACAGAAGAACGAGTTTCTGAATGAATGACTGAAATTATGAATTTCTCTTTAACCTAAAATACAATAAAAGCCACTTGAGGGAGATATTAGGCTCTTTTTGTGTTCAGCAGGGATAAAGACAGTCACAGTGTGACAGTTTAAAGTAATGTTCTCCAGATCTGTGTTTCCTCCACCACTCTTCTCTTACCCTCCCTCATCTGTGCTGTGTAATCTCTTTAAGAAGTCTCTGTCCCGGGGCAAATCAGATTAGATTTAGGGCTGCTTTCTATAACACTACAACAGCAACCACCAGCAGATCCTCTGCAGTACTGAATAATGAATCTGCACGATTAACATGCTCTGCCTGCAATTTGGGAACCATCTTCAGGGTGTATGTGACATAGAGATGCATGTGTGTGTCCTGAAAGACAATGTTTGTGTTTGTTGCCTGTTTGAAAGTGTGTGTGTAGAGGAGGAGTCAGCATGTGCCTGGTAGCTCCTTCCTCTGACCTTGGCTAAGGAGAGATGGAGAAAGAAAGAGTACAGTGTGTGTGTGTGTGTGTGTGAAGCGGTGGAGCTAATTCCTGCACTGCAGCTGTGTATATGATACCAGAGTTAATGTGGCACCAGCAGCTCTAGATCCACTTGGGAACTTGCCAGAGAAAAAAAGAGCGAGAGACGAGGAAGGAAAGCATGTCAGCAGCATGTACACACCGCAGAGCAGCAGCACGGTAAATCTCACTTGCATTGAATGTATTTGTGTGTGTCCATGTGTCAGTCTGGTGCAGCAGTGTTGATGCTTTGTGACAGGATCTTAAGGAACCTATATTAGTTCAGATGCTCGATAGGATGTGGAAAGAGGTGAAAAAGCATATGACTGCAGCTGCTGGATGGTCATTCTTGGTGCATGCTTACATGGTAATACTTTGACTCTATATACTCAATGAATGACTGTATAGTTTCATTAATATGTGCAAATACCCATATACAGTAGTTTCACAGTGTAATCAATGTCTGAATGGCTGACTAGAGGAAAAACTGTGATCGATCCTCTTTCTGCAGCATTTGCCTTGCGTTCTGTAATCCTCTGCTCTCAAACTGCACAGCAGTCAATCACTGAGACATTTGAGAGAAGAGAGAGGGGAAATATTGAGACAGGTAATTTATTTTTATGGTGATGCTTTAGGGTTTTGCCCTCCATTTACATGAGTGAATGACCTCCAATAAAACCAGGGGAGTTTTTGTTTTGAGAGTAACTTGTTCTTCTTCTTCTTACACACAGTTTCCATGAACTACTTGTGAGCATTTTGTTTGCTTAAGGAACAGATCATGCAGAAATGACAATATTTTCATCATTTACTTTCCCTCAAACATGTTTCGCTTTCTTTCTTCTGTAGAGCACAAAAGGAGAAGTTTAGCAGAATGTTCATGCTGTTCGATTCACATATGAATCATTACATTACAGTACATAAAATGTATTAATATTTATTAGGCTACCATTAGGGGTTCCGTATACATTTCCTTTCCGAACATGGTATTCGTATTCGGGCACATCCCTAATGAAAAGTGTAAAATATCTTTGATTTATTAAGAAGTTAATAGTTAACAGGACACACTGATTTCTTGAGTCAGGACTACCCATACTATAGACTGGTGCATGTTTGTATCAAAATACTGGTGTGTTTGATGTCCAGTGTGCACAAAAAATTTGATGAAAAATCGTGAATTGATTTTTAATCGAATTGTGACCCCAAGAATCGATATGAATCGGATCGTGAGGTACCGAAAGATTCCCACCCCTAAAAAATAGTGCTATAAAAGTAGTCCACATGACTTGTGTGTCATCCAAAGTCAAAAATAGCTTTGTGTGATGAACACACTGAAATTTTATTGAAATTATTTTCTTCAAAACTCTCAAATTTGTACAATTATTTGTGTGCATATTGAAATGTGACACAAATGAGGTGTGAGGAAGATTATTTTTATGAACATTATGAATAACAAACGTACATGTTGCTATGTTCCAAGCGAAAATAGCTATTATGTGGCCTTAGTAAACTTGGAATAAAAAACATTTACGATCCTTTTATGGTGTTTTTTGTTATTCTTGGAACTTGACAGTCCCTGGTCACCATTCAATTTTGAGGACAGCCTTTTCATTTCATCAAGTTAAGAGAAAGATTAGTTTGACAGTCACCTTGTCTCACCCATAATCCTCCTCTTTCTCCCAGTGGGTTGCTTTCCCATGAGTTAATACCAGGCTGACCGCATCATTAAAGGTCCTAAACTTTAGACACTACTGCTTTAATGCATTTGAACAATCTAAGCACACTTGCTGTATCATATTCAATTTTAAAGACAAGTTAGTGCAAGAAGGGGAAGAAATCAGCCATTAAAAGGATTTGGACACCAAAATCAAACTTAAATAGACTACATTGCATATAATCATGAGATATCAAATCAGACATCATCTGCAAGCTCATATAATGAGTCATGTGGGTGCTTAGAGGTCAAACTTTTCATCCAGGCTGAGTAATAGTGCGGAGTGAATTGAGTCAATGCAGTTGCTGTAATATTTTGTAATGTGTGTAATGAAGTGGTTTACTGTCTGGTGTTTATTGCTGACTCTATGGAGCACTGTAAACCCCACCCCTTTTACTCAACAGCCAATCAGAATGATCATTGGAGTCAGTGCAGGAGCCACAGACCACTCCAAACACATTTTGATTACCTGTTTGTTTATCTATCTATCTATCTGTCTATCTATCTGTCTATCTGTCTGTCTATCTGTCTGTCTGTCTGTCTATCTATCTATCTATCTATCTATCTATCTATCTATCAATCTAAATAAATAAATAAATATGTATATATATAGAGAGAGAGAGAGAGATGGATAGATATAGATATAGATAGATATAGTTATCAATGCTCGATATCAAACAGATATACATATATACATTTTAGATAATACAGTATAATCATAGGTGATGGGATTTATTATTATTGTTATTTGTTTGTTTGTTTATTTACTCAAAATTTCCTAAAACCTTTGAAAACAAAGATTTTGCATTATCAACTGACCAAAGCTTTGGATTTTTTGGAAAGTATCAACTTGCTCTGAAGCTTATATTATATCTATATTATATTCACTAATTATTACTAATTGTAATTATATAGTGTATTTACTAATATAGTATAATAAATACTTATCACTAATCATTTATTATGCTAAATATCACAAATTATTTATTGCACTTATATAATCATTTGTAGGAAAGTCCAAGGCAATTCAATTAATTTAATTTCAATACAAATATAGTGTCAATAAAATGTCTCTTGTAAAAAAATATGTCTTATATAAGCAGTGGCACATAGAGTGTCATTGAGTTGAGGATCTAATGAGAGACGTGTGTCTGAGTGGAACATGATGTGCAGATGGATAGCGAGAAATAAGAATGTGGCAGAACTTTTGCTGACGCATCTGCCTCACAGCCTATCTATGCGAATTGCTTTCCTTTTTGTCTCCATCTCCATTCTCTGTTCCCTATTCATGTTCATCTCTTCCCCATATATCCAAAATCACCCTGCAATCATGGGAAATAATTTCTCTTCCTCAGATGTCCTGTGTCTGGTGCCTTCTGGAGGTGAGCTGACTCCTGTGTGGGTCACTGGGGTCGTGTGAGGAGCAAATATGTGGGACGGCCAGCCTGAGACGTGTCAGGCGCACACCCTGTTTGATGCCTTCGTTCAGGCCGCCACATGCAGGGAGACCTTCAGGGCCTTCCAGGAGCTGTGTAAAAAGCTGAAGCTGCATCCTGGAGGTCAGCCTCAGTTCTACCACACCCTGAGGAGCAGACTGCACGACTGGAAAGCCAAAGCACTATGGGCCAAACTGGATAAAAGAGCCAGCCAGAGAGAATACATGAGAGGCCATGCTTGCACCAGCACCACGGTACAAAGAGTCCCCTGCAGTGCATTGCAGGAGAGATTTGTCTTTACTAGTGCACTGACAGCTATTTCACATGCAGGTTTTTGTTGTGTGTTCAGTGTCTGATCATAGGTGCAGGTCCGTGTGGATTGCGGACGGCTATAGAGCTGCGATTTCTGGGTGCCAGGGTCATTCTGGTGGAAAAGCGAGATGCTTTCTCACGGAATAATGTTCTTCACCTTTGGCCCTTCACCATCCAGGACCTCCGTGGTTTGGGGGCCAAAAAGTTTCACGGGAAGTTTTGTGCTGGAGCCATAGACCATATTAGTGAGTAAATGTGAACTTGAGATCAAAACTGAGTTGAATGCACATTTGTGGTTTTATTATACACACTTTATCACTGCAAATTATTCCAAAGGAAAAAAAAAAACTGCTCCACCTCTGAAACAACTTCCTTTCCAGGTGACATCTTTAAGGCCATGCAGGCTATTGGTCAATTCCCACTTTTCACAATCCAATCAATTCCCAGTGAATCATTCTTCATCCTTTCTCATTATTCATCCTTTTTTTAATCTATCCTATCCTTTTTTTTTTTTTTTTTTTTGCTTTTAAAGGTGGCCTTGTAATAGATTTTTTTTTTAATTATCAGTATTGTCAGTATTATCAATATGAAATTTGCATTTCCTTTGTTCTTTTTTACATCTACAATTTATTTTACATTTACCATTTAATATAAGAAATGTAGATTAAAAAGTTGATTTATATAATGTACAGTTTATATTTTATGTATTAAGTTAATTTAGTCTGAAGCAATTCTTGTAGTGAGTATCTATTTTTCATACTGTACATTATCATACATTTTTGTAGTATTTAAAATAATTTATTTTTAATTTATTTAGACTAAAGACCTGGCACTTTCCATCTTTTCATTATTCATTTTACTCATGTATTTCATAATTTTAGTCAGTTTTATGATTAAAAGTCTGTAAATATAAAATATACTTTGAAAACTAGTTAATACCTTACTATGCAGTTTTGCTTTATCAGTTTAATCTTATTTTAAGGATAATTTTTATTTTTTATTTTTTGAAAAGACAAAGATTAACAACACAATTCTTTGGTAGTGCTTTCTGAAAACATTAGTGACATTGTCATTTGTTGGCTGTGATTGTGTTGATTTCTAGTCTTTTTCTCATTATTTATCCTGTTTTACCCGTAAATGTTACATTATGAAAGTAAAATGGATTTGAATGGCATTTAATGTTTATTAAGACCATTTAAATCCCATTTTCATGTTAATTTGATTTTATCAACATCTATGTATGTGCAGGTATTCGTCAGCTGCAGCTGATGCTTTTGAAGGTGGCCTTGTTATTGGGTGTTGAGGTTCATGTGAATGTGGAGTTCAAACATCTAGTGGAACCTCCAGAGGACCAGGAGAAACGTATGAATGTAATCAAATACAATTTCACACTAATTTTAACAGCAAAATTAATTGTCAGTTTTCACATTTGTCCTGTTCAGGTGTTGGTTGGCGAGCAGAGGTCCATCCCAACTCTCATCCAGTCAGTCAGCTGGAGTTTGATGTGGTTATTGGGGCAGACGGTAGAAGAAATACTTTACCAGGTATCTGCAAAAACACATGGTCTCAGGCCTGTTGTGATCACAGATTATCAGATCAGAAATGCAACAAACAGATGCTTCAGTCAGTGATTAATATGAACCCTTATTGGTCATGATAACAGTGTCTTCTTGGTTTTACACCATTTCGTAACTTTACTTCCCCAGTTTCTTGCTGATTTACAATGGCCTTCCTTTTTCTCTCTCACACATTCGCCAAAACCAAAAAACGTGTTGTGCACATTTTTTTCTGTAATTTGTTTTTCATTGAGGAAATGATGCCACTCATATTTTGGTTAATTAATGGCACAAGCTAAAAAAAAAACTACTGCTTTAGACTTAAGATGTGTAAAGAAGTGTAAAAGATTTAGTACAAAAGACTAGAGAAAAGTTCAAATAGAACTTGAAAACTTAGCTACACTGTTGAATGAGATAATATATGATTTTGTGATTTATCAGCCAGATATCGGCATCCAGAAATAATATTAAGGAATATATTAGGGAATATATAGTGTAATACTAGAGTGAAAAGCTGTTTTATATTCAATGTCTCTTTTTGTCATGACTGTGCTGACAATATATAATATAAAGACACATATAGTTACTGAAGTACTGTAATACTGAAGTAAAAAAAATGTCATCTTGTGCAATGTTGAGGAACATCAAATGCTTGAAAAGTGACTAGCGGTGGCAAGAAGCCTATCACATGCTCCCAGAGTTTCACAATCATCTATAACAGACAGTTCCCCTATTCTAATTTTACCCTGTTTTCAACGTCACTAATTCATTTTCTGGGTTTCAAAACCTCTGTGTGATGGTTTTATTTGTCTGGGTCTGTTAGGGTTTCGCAGGAAGGAGTTTCGGGGGAAACTGGCCATTGCCATCACGGCAAATTTCATCAATCGCCACACCACTGCCGAAGCTAAAGTGGAAGAGATCAGCGGTGTCGCCTTCATCTTCAACCAGAGGTTTTTCCAGGATCTCCGGCAGGCTACCGGTACTTAGTTATTTCATTATACAGTATCTTACTACACTAGATACCAAAACCTCACGTATTCCACTCAAATGTATTTTAAGCAGCTAACATAAATGTTTACATACAGAAGTAAAGCTTCTTTGTCTTCTCAAATATGAATGCATTTACTGTATCATGTTTAAGATGATGAAAACAATAATGATTATCAGTCAACATCTTTTCTGTGCAGGAATTGATCTGGAGAATATAGTATATTACAAAGATGACACTCACTACTTTGTAATGACTGCCAAAAAGCAAAGTCTTCTGGACAAAGGAGTCATTCTGCGTGTGAGTCTAATGTCATGTGCATTCATCTGCATATAATACACAATGATTTGTGAGTGACTGTTCTCTTGTGTTTGTTTTCCAGGATTATGCTGACACTGAGATGCTGCTGTCCAGGGATAACGTGGACCAGAATGCACTGCTCTTGTATGCTCGTGAAGCAGCTGATTTCTCCACCAATCATCAGCTCCCTACGCTGGACTTTGCCATCAATCACTATGGGCAGCCAGATGTGGCCATGTTTGACTTTACCTGCATGTATGCCTCTGAGAATGCAGCGATGGTGCGTCAGCGCAAGGGACACCCTCTGCTGGTCGCTCTGGTGGGGGATAGTTTACTAGAGGTGAGAGAACAATGAACAATTAAAAAAATAATACTATAAATAAATTTCTTTGTCTTATTTCCTAGTAAAAGTCCAAATTACCTTAAAAAAAGATAAATGAAGCTGAATAGAAATATTGCATAAGATATTAAGGCCTGCCTTTGGTAGGAATGCACAGTATTTTGGTATCCTGTGTGTGTGTGTGTGTGTGTGTGTGTGTGTGTATAATATATATATATATATACACACACACAAACTTTTATTTTGGATGCAATTAATCGATTTGACAGCACTAATCGATTAATCAAATCGATTAATTGCGTCCAAAATAAAAGTTTGTGTTTACATAATATGTGTGTGTACTGTGTATTTATATGTATATATAAATATACACACATACATGTATATATTTAAGAAATATCTGTAATATATATTTATATTTATTTAATATAAATCATATATAAATATGAATATTATATATATATATATATATATATATATATAATGTATATGTGTGTGTGTGTGTGTGTGTGTGTGTGTGTGTGTGTGTGTGTGTATGTGTGTGTACTTTAAATATTTACATGTATTTGTGTGTACTATTTATATATATACATGTAAATATACACAGTACACACACACACACACACACACACCATGACCATGGACCACAAAACCAGTCATAAGTGTCAATTTTTTGAAATTGAGATTTATACATCATCTGAAAACTGAACAAAATAAGCTTTCCATTGATGTATGGATTGTTAGGAAAGGACAATATTTGTCCGAGATACAACTATTTGAAAATCTAGAAACTGAGGGTGCAAAAAAATCTAAATATTGAGAAAATCGCCATTAAAGTTGTCCAAATTAAGTTGTTAGAAATGCATATTACTAATCAAAAATTAAGTTTGAAATATCTTCATGGAACATGATCTTTACTTAATATCCTAATGATTTTTGGCATAAAAGAATTTTGACCCATACAATGTATTTTTGGCTATTTCTACAAATATACCTGTGCTACTTATGACTGGTTTTGTGCTCCAGTGTCACATATATTATGTAAACACAAATGTTTTAATTTTTACTCAAAATTTTTAATTCTTAATTTATTTTCCTATTTATTCTTAATTTAAGTTTCCCTTATTTTCACATTCAGACTCCGTTAGCACTACCTAACACTCACAAAATCATTAATAAGTAATAAATAAATGTATATTAAATGCATAATTTATATTTCAAAATATTATTTGAATTTTTTATTCTATTACATTTTATTTTTATCTTAAGAATATCAATATTCATTTTTTATCAAATCTCAAAATGAATATCCATATTTTTCATACATAGCAATATACATTATAATGGTTTGATGTCTAAATTCACTTGTAGCATTTAAAATGATTGCTCTTTATTTTTATATAAAAAATTAAAATATATAAAAATAGTATAGAATTTTAATTTGGCATTATTTTGACCATAATATTATACATTAATTATCAAGTTTTTGGTATCTTTTGTTTTAAAGAATATAAATGTATTTTGACTCTCAATAATATATATCATAACTAATTTTGGTAAGTTTTATGATTAAATTTAAAATGTTTTGAAAACTAGTCACTAAAACTAATTATTATACTATTATAGCTAATAATATACTATGCATTTAATCTTAATTTAAAATCTATTTTAACTATGTTTAGATAATTTTATTAGAAAGTAAGACAAAGACACTGATTAACAATATGATGCGATGTGTTCTTTTTAGAACATTCTGAAAACATCTGTGATATTTTCATGAGTTCTTTGCTCTGATTTTCCTGATTTTAAGCATCTTAGTGTATTTACACAACTCTTTTTTTATAGCCATTCTGGCCAATGGGGACAGGAATTGCTCGGGGCTTCCTGGCAGCCATGGACACGGCCTGGATGGTTCGCAGCTGGGGTCAGGGCAACACCCCTTCAAAGGTTCTAGCTGAGAGGTCAGAGCTAAAACGGGATCCCAATGAAGTCAAGGCAGATTTATGAACAATCAGTTTTGACAAAGTTGGATTCTGTTCTAATATCCCCCTCTATTTCTTCCCCGTCTCAGAGAGAGTGTGTATCGGTTGCTTCCTCAGACAACACCAGAAAACATCAGTAAGAACTACAGCCAGTACAGCGTGGATCCTGCTAGCCGCTATCCCAACATCAACATGCAACTCATCAGCGCTACTCAGGTTAGAAACTTGCAGTCCTAATCAAGTCGTAATCACTGATGATGATCATGATGTTGAAAATGTGTGTACAGGTGTGTCATCTCATAGACACAGGTGAGGGTCCAGTTTTAAGCCTTGATGCAGTCAGCTCTCCACACCCAAGACTCACACGGCAAGGTGTGTGTTACTTCATATATACCATCTTCCACTTATACATTTACACACAATCTAACATGCTGTCTGTGTGTGTAGAGTCAATGGCTCGTTACAGTAAGCTTCTGAGCTGGTGTCAGGAGCAGACACACAGTTACATGAACGTATGTGTGACAGACTTCACAACTTCCTGGAGGAGCGGCCTGGCCTTGTGCGCTCTCATTCACAGATTCAGACCTGACCTCATGTGAGTCCACAGTCTTTACTTTGGGTATGAATGAGGGTTGTGGCATAGTGGTTAGCGATCTAGGCTGGTAACCTAGTTTATATCACAAGTTGGCAAAGCTGTGAGTTGCTACTTGCTATTGCTACCATTTTATTGGACTAAAATTTATGACATGACTGTGGCACCAATATTTTTGGTCTACTTCCCAGAAGGGACAGTTTTAAATATGTATATCTGCTAAAAAAATTATTTATGGAGGATTCTGGAGTGCCATAATAATAAATATTTCATTACAAGCATCAGTAGCTAAATGTATCATAAAATGTGTCAATAAATAAATATACATATAAATACATATTAAATATAATTAAATGTGTAAATAAAATATTTAATATATTTAATGATGTCATAATGTAAATAAATATTTTATTATTTATTTATTTGTTCACTGACATGTTTATTAATTTCTTGACAGTATATAAATATAATAGTACTGTCAAACGATTAATCGCGATTAATCGCATCCAAAATAAAAGTTTTTGTTTACATAATATATGTGTGTGTACTGTGTATATTTATTATGTATATATAAATACACACACATCCATGTGTATATTTCAGAAAAAATATGTTATGTTTATATATTAAATATATTTATTTATAATATAAATTATATGAATGTAAATACAAGTAAATATTTTCAAAATATATACTGTATGTATGTGTATTTATATATACATAATAAATATACACAGAACACACACATATATTATGCAAACTTTTATTTATTTTAATCGTGATTAATCGTTTGACAGCACTAAAATATAATGAAATAAAAATTATGAAATGTGTAAATTAAAAAGAAAATAAAAAAGTAATGTGTAAATAACATTTTCCATTAGACTAGAGGTTTTGAGAGTGTCATATTAATAAATATTTTTTTAAAAGCATCAATAAATAAATTATAATATATATATATATATATATATATATATATATATATATATATATATATTATAACAAATATAGATAATAAAATGTTGCAATAAAAATGACATATTTCATGATTTATTCATTTATATATGACACATATAGTTATTTATGGACACTATTTAGTTAATAAATAAATATGTCAGTAAATAACATCTATATTGTGAAATGTGCCAATAAATAAATTTTGATGATTGTTTATTAACATTTTATAAAGTATTTATTTATTGACTTTGACTTTATATTATTTTAAATTGTAATTTTATTAAATTGTATTAAATTATATATATATTTATTAACACTTTTAATTAAATATTTCTATATTAATATGGCACTCCCAGTCCTCTATAGGTACTGTTATATTGATGGGCTTAAGATTAAACCTGAAAAAACTTTCATGAGGTTTTTAAATGCTTTTATTCCTTCAGAAGGAAATTTAGTAACTAAAAGTGTGGGCTGATTGTATTATTGCATGCCATGGAGGTTTTCTGAATGTGTGACTCTGACACTAGTGTCTTTGTTTCTTGCAGTGATTTTGTGTCTCTGGAGGAGAGTGAAGCGGAGTTCAATGGTCAGTTGGGTTTGGACATGGCGGAGCTGGAATTTGGTATTTGTCCTATAATGACCGGCAAGGAGATGAGCACACTGGAAGAGAGTGACTCTCTCTGCATGGTCATGTACCTCAGTCAACTTCACGAACTCCTCAAAGACACAGCGCCAGCTAGTGGTCAGGATAAGGCCTAATCTGTTATTTTACTTTTATTTGGGTGTATATAAATAATTATCTTTATTTATATACACACTTTTTTTTTCTCCGGACAGGAAACCCGAGCTCAGAAGAGAAAGTAGTTTTGTTCTCCAGCCCCAGGTCACCAATCTCACTTCTCAGCAAACTGGGACAGAGTCTGTCCCGCAAACGCAATCCCAAGGTTCAAACACACACACACACACACACACACACTCACAGTTACACAACTGCACTTTTTTAGCAGCCATTACCCACATGTTAAGATGTGCTATTTTTCATCTCTATCAGGATAAGAAAGAGAAGGAAGCAGATAGTGTTGGAAATGGAAAGAGGAGGAGAACAAGCCAGACTGGCCAGTCAGAAGAGGTGAGATGTTATTTATTTAGTACTGTAGTATACTGTATATACTGTAGTTTTTTTCATCTGTTAAACTTTTTTCTCAATTTTTGTTGATTATCCGTGATATTTTCCTGATATAGGACGATGTTCCTCATGATGCCAAAGAAAATAAGACTTCAGGAGTAACTCCTGGGACAGAACCGAAGGTCACTGAGGGTCACAGCAGGGTTCGGTCCATGGCGACGTTACTGCTGGCTAAATTTGAAGAGAACTCGTCATCGGCCTCAGCCAGTGCAACTCGCCGACAGGTGTGTGAGTATTTGTGTGATGCATGTGTGCTTTTACATGCATAAAGGTGTGTTTGCATGTGCAAGCAAATATTTGTTTTCAAGTTAAGTTACACCATGTCCTGACAAGGTGCAACACAGGTTTACTTCTTTTCGTATTTGCTTTCTTTACTCAAAAAAACTAAGCAGGAGAAAGGATTTAATGCTTCATCTCATCAATCAGACTTGATTAATAATATAGTCTTATAGTCACTCAAAAAATCACCATGTTTGATTGAAGATGAAGTATTTGGTTTTGGTTGTGATAAAATGTTACACTGCCTCTTTTAGTCATGAGATTTGTAATATTTTTCGATTTGATTTATAATATTTTCCTAAGATAGAGTGAATTAGCTCACCAGCGAAAGCTGCTGATTCATCCAGTGCCTGCTGCACAAGCTTAGCATACACACTTCAACAGGAAGAACTAGAATTGGCAAAGCCTCTAGGCAGAGTTTATAAAGTGTTTTATTAGATTAAAAGCCATTCAGGTGATTGACAGTGACAACTGCGGCATTAGAACACTGCACCAGGGATTTTTACTCTACAATGAATAACATTTTGATGTCCACCAACCCTACTTGAAATGAAAATTCTGTCATTAATTACTCACCCTTATGTTGTTCCAAACCCGTAAGACCTTCGTTCATCTTCAGAACACAAATTAAGATATTTTTGATGAAATCTGAGAGCTTTCTGACCCTCCATAGACAGCAACAGAACTGCCACATTCAAGGCCCAGAAAGTTAGTAAGGACATTGTTAAAACAGTCCATGTCACATCAGTGGTTCAACCGTAAAGTTATGAAGCTACAAGAACACAAAAATAACGAATTATCAAATAATTTCTTCTCTTCCCTGTTAGTCTTTGACACGCGTTCACGACAGTATCGCTTGAACATGTCAGTTCCATTGCTGTCTATTTCTTTAAAAATATCTTACTTTGTGTTCTGAAGATGAATAAATGAATGAGGGAGTATATATAGCGCTTTATTGTGTATTGATGTACACCCAAAGTGCTTTACAATCATATGGGGGGATCTCTCCTCAACCACCACCAGTGTGTAGCATCCGCCAAGATGAACAAAGGTCTTACAGGTTTGGAACGACATGAGGGTGAGTAATTAATGACAGAATTTTCATTTTTGGGTGAACTATCCCTTTAAGAAAAAGTACACAACACAGCAGGAGCTGATGTGTTTCCGTTACAAGGAATAGGTCAGAGTTCACCCTCTGCCGATTTGAAGCGAGAAGGTAAAAAAGACACTTGTACTATAAGATAAAACGGGTCCAGTAGTGTACATTTTTGTACACAAATGGCTAATCTGGTTCTGATTTAAGCTTCTTTGGTCTCTGGGACTGTTGGCCTAGTATGAATAGGTTATGAAGGAGCTCTGTGTGTGAACTGGCCCAGGGCTCAACAGCCTGTCAGTGACTGCAAGCCATGGGACATGTGATTTGAAGGTCTTAACTGAAGAATCTCAGACAGTTATCTCTATCTTATCCTCTATGTTACTTAGTACTTACTGAATTTGACTTTGACTGACAGGTTTATATTGATGGATGGATGGATGGATGGATGGACGGTTGGACGGATGGACGGATAGATAGATAGATAGACAGACAGATAGATAGACAGACAGATAGATAGATAGATAGATAGATAGATAGATAGATAGATAGATAGATAGATAGATAGATAGATAGATAGATAGATAGAATTCCTTACACAAAAGTAATTGCGATGCTTTAGCAAGGGTCACTAATGATTGGTTGGAAATGATAGGATGAATTTAATGGTGTTCACATCAAGGACAATAACTATAATCATAACCAAGGCTATAACATTTTAATAATCATTGTAATTCTATGAGAATAAGGAAGTCCACATGACAGCAATAACAATAATGACATGGGGGAGCAATATCTTTGGAATCATTTTCAGAATGGTTTTTTTTTTTTTTTGTTTTTTCCAGTTGATGAACGATAAAAACATTTACAGCCAAAATCCAATCAAAATCCAATTAGACTTTGAAGCACTCAGGCGGCAGATGTCATAACTGAAGTGTGTGCTTATAATACATAATTGCCCATTGATATGGATGTTTAGCTGTTGTTAAGGTTATCTTTATAGTAATCATTTTTGTTGCCTTTCTCTATTTTCTAAGACCAATCTGTCATTTCCACACCTTTATGCTTTCATGGATATTCATGCATCATTTCTTTTGATGTTTGTTTTAATCTCAGAGCCATTTTGCATTCCTGCTTGTTTTCCATGCTCATCTTTTGATTTGTAGAGCTACATTCAGATGTATACGGGTGGAGTGAGCTCATTGGCTCAGCAGATAGCCAATCAGATTCAGAGTCAGCAGGATCAAGCTCCCAAGCTCCTTAACAGGAGGGAGTTGGTAAGAGTTCACATGTAGTACCGGCGACAAATCTTCCCTAACACTGTGAATCTTCTTGTGTCCCTTTTAGTGCCTGTATTAATGTGTGTATGAGGTCTGTAACCCAACTCTGACTTTTGTTTGGTGTTATATTTACTAATTACTGTGAGTGTGTGAATTCCTGCTCCAATCCAATTTCTCTTATAAGGCTCAATGCTTTACAGCTTGGTTAGACTGATCACACCCAAAGTGCCTTTCCATGAAAGTGCTGCAATCCAAAGTAAATTATTGGAATGATCAAATTTGTTTCTATGGCATATGATGAAATCTGAGCCTTTGTTTGAAGCTTATCATTGTGTCAGCCATATTTTATTTAATATATTAATATTATTTTATTTTTATTAAAATGAAAAATAAAATAAAAAGTAATATAAAAATAAAATATTAAATAATAAAATTAATTATTTGAAAATAATAATAATAATAATAATAATTATAACAAGTAATAATAATAATATAAAAATTATTTAACACACAGTCACCCCAGTTCTATCCTGACAGCTGTAGTTGCCCATGTTAAGCATCTTTATTTTGATTCTTGACCTTTGACCTCTCACCTGTAGGGTTCTCAAAAGGAGTTTCCTGTGAATATGGGCGGCAGCGATGTGTGTTATTTCTGCGGCCGTCGCGTTTATGTCATGGAAAGGCTGAGCGCGGAGGGAAAGTTCTTCCATAGGAGCTGCTTCCAGTGTGATCACTGCAGCACCACATTACGCTTGTCCAACTACGCTTACGACCAGCTACATGGTGCGTGTGTATGATTAATCACTTCATACTTTCTAATAAAATGATCATTGTCAGTACTTTGTGTTTTTAAGATTTTATGCTTAAATCAAAAACAATGGTGTTTAGCTTTTAATGGATGTTGTCACAAGATGAGCGACACAGCGTGTGAAAATGTCCTGTTGTTCTGTGTTGCTGTAGGCGACTGTTTTTGACCAAACAAACTACTCTTTTGTTACCATTGCACAGTCATAAGGTCTGAAATGTGTGTGTGTGTGTTGAGACAGGGCTTTTTTTGTTGTGCAATAATGACAGTGGGGCACACACACACACAAACTGAAGACCCTCGGCAAAATCCCTTTTAAACATTTTTTAAAAATAGGAATCAAAACACCAAAAGGTTCTAACTGATAGGGTCGTATAGATCACATGATTCAAACACTTCAAGTTTAAAAAAAGAGGCGGCATTCAGACCGACTTCAAGCAATGGTATAAATAATACATTTAGTCCCTGCATCGGCTACTTTTTTTATTTTCCCGCTCTCTCATGTCTTTTTTTTCATTTGGTTTGTACAGGGAAGTTTTACTGTAAGCACCACTTCAGCTACAGAATGACCAGCGTGGCTCAGAGAAAGAGACCGGCCCCACCTGTGGCCCCTCGACCTACTCAGGTAACCTAATTATTCATCATATAACCATTATACTTCTTTTAGATCCACTATATGCCTGTTTTTATATATACATAAAATTTAAAAATGTATGTTTTGTAGTACACATGCATTATACAGTCAGTATAATGACTATATATGTCTGACAGATTTGTGAATAAATTCATGTAAAAACAGGAAGCAATTTTTTTAAATAATATAACCTGCACCATAATTTTTATTTTATTTTATTTTATTTTATTTTATTTTATTTTTTATTATTTTATTTTATTTTATTTTATAGTTTATGCAATAAATATTTATATATTTTAGTATATATATTTACATGTAACTCTATTATTTGTTTATTCTGCATTCAAACATATGTATTTTATTTGTATATAATTTTGTTTATTTTTATTTAAATAAAAATGGAAAGGAAATGACAGAAAAGTTGGAATATCTGTTTCTTCAATTAAAAAAATATTTATTTACTTTATTTTATTTATTTATATATGCATTTATTAACGTGTAATGCAGACTTGTCTGTGTCTCTGTCTTTCCAGGCTCCCCCTGCTCCATCCTCGGCTTCTACGTCTTTGTCCTCTCTAGGGTCAGTGGGCACAGCCACCCCACCAGACTCTTGGTCCTCCAGCGCCCACCCAGACATAGTATCCAGCCTGGCCAAGAGACTGTGTGGTACCCCAGAACGCATTGAGCTGGAGAACTACAAACCCTGCCCAAAACAACAGGACAGCCCACTGCAGGAGGTCCCAGAGGAGATGCTTGCACAGCACAACCTCAGTGCTAGCCTGCAGGAGAAAAACACAGAGGAGCAGTCCAGGTATAAAACATGCTCCTCTTATATTACTAATATTTACTGGCATGTTTTCCCTGGATAAATCTGTCTCTTTTTGGCTTTCAGTAGCTCTGAGTCAGACCTAGAGGAAGAGGAGCTTGCCTGGAAGGAGGAGGGACCGAACATCAGGACCAATGGAGAGAGAGAGTTAGACCTGGGGGAGGAGCTAAAGGAGGAAGAGGGAGGAGAGAAGCAGGAAAAACAAGAGGAGGAGGAGGCTGAGGATGAGGAGGAGGAGGAGGAGGAGGAGGAAGAAGAAGGAGAAGTTCCAGAAGAAGAACAAGACGAGGGAGATTCTAGTGATGGTGGGTGTTTGTTTCTGTTAATTTTCTTTAGAAATGGCTCTGATAACATGGGTTAAGTTTGATCTTATCTGACTATATAGTTTATTGCAAAGAAATCATCTTAAGATGAGGTGTTGTTCGATTTAATGTCTCTCAATATCTGTTTTTGTGTCATATTCCCACAATATGTTTGTGTGTGTATTTGTATGCGAGGTGAATGTTGTCATGCTTGTTTGTATGTTTATTGTTGTGCATTCACCACTGAATTTGTGTGTGTTTTGGGATGTGTTGACGTGTATGTGTAGAGGGTGAGTACTGCCCTTGGCAGAGGGAACGGCTCTCAGGGGTGTGGCTTGAGGAAGATGAGGCGGGGTTTGTTAAAGGTAGCACCGCCCCTGACCATTGATGGCCTTCATTAGCCTTTTTTGCATTATTTCAACTTAAAAGATGTTGTTTGCAGGTTATTTCATTTGCAGGCTGTGCATGATTAATAGTGCGTTTTAATGTTTGTATATTTTGCAATTGGCTTTTTAGATTTTTGAGTTATGCTATGGAAATAATTTGCAGTTGTTTTAGTTTGCCTGTTTTATATATTTTGCAAATTTTAAGTCACTAACTTAAACAATGTCCTAACCAGGTACGACATGACAAGTTTTCGCATAGCAATTTATTTGCTCATACTGAAAGCAATAATGCTGCACAATGTAAACAATCATTACTAATCCCAACATATTTGCTGCATAGTGTAAGATTCTGAACCAGTAAGACTTCACTAAGGCTTTGGTGTTTGCCACAACAGAAATAATAAAAAGCAACTTCACTTTAATGCACTATGCCTGGTTAGCACATACTTTTAATCACATTTGCAGTTTAGGAAGTATAAATAAAGAAGTTAGCCTACTTTATAGATCCTAGACAGTAAAAATTAATGCATAGCAAAAATTTACACAAAATGTACAAAAAAATGATGCACATGGTACAAGTAATACTTCACTTAGGTCAATTAGGTTAATTTCTAAATTAATATAATTTTTATATTTAAATTAATATATATTTAATTTGAAAACATTAATTTAATATTATTTTTATTTAGCTATTTTACTGAACTCTGAATTGGTGAGAAATATAGTTCCTGAATATGTATCTATAAAAACCTCTAAAACAATAAATTTGTTTTCTATAGTTTATTTGTACCATGATTGAACCCTCTTTATAATCTTATCTTTTTCAGGCTGCTTCATGTTATTGCTTGTTTAAGAGCAACTGAAAGGCTGCACCGCTTCCCCCACAAAACTATTTTATTAAGAAGATTCTAGAACTCCTCTAGAATTCTTTCCCATTCTAATTCTTTTTTTTTCCTTATCCTTTCATGCTTTTAATAACCAGAGTCTTATGAAGGATACAGTGACAACACAGAAATAGACACCAGCTCAGTCAGAGAGTCCAAACCATGTGACCAACAGGAACAAGAAGAGTCCGTTTCATTGCACCAGTCATCTACAGAGTCCCCATCCTCCTTGAAACCACCAGAATCAGGTCCCGCACCTGAGCTGTTGACGAATCCAGAGAACCCACCTGTCAAGAGGTCAGAGGTCGTAGAAGAGTTCTGGCTGCAGAGTGCTGAGATCAGGAAGAGTTTAGGCCTGACTCCTCTGTCTAGAGAATACGACCCCAAACATACAGCAGCCAAAACATCTAACGTTAAAGAAAGCTTCTACACCTCAGTCGCCTACATACCATCCTGCAATACCAATTCTTCCAACCAAACGCCAAGAAACTGTGACTCCAGCACACAAACTCCATCTCAAAGTACATCCCCGCCTGAACCATCTCACACTATGGACAGCGATGCAGGCGTCGCATTAGAAGAGACGATAGGCAGCTCTTCTGTAATCCACAGTCTGAGCATCACTGTAGAAGGTTGTGTGATGGGGGACAAGCAGGATTTGGACCTCAATTCCACCTCATTTGGAAATGAAAGCATTTTAAATCCAGACACAGGTCTTCCTACTCCTCCGTACAGCCCATCTAATTCCCCTCTTGTCAGCAAGCAATGTCGCGCCCTTCACCTTTCTGAACCGATACTGGACCGAGAGGTTATGGTCGTCTCATCGACCTGTGCTACTCCTGTTCCACAGCGGGATGGTTTTAAACCCAAGCTTGATCAAGCTCAGAGTCTTCCTCCAGATGAAATTGAGATCCTGTGCGGAGACGAGGCTGAAGGGGCTTCCAGACTGCCAGAAAGATCCGGTGTCACAGAGACCATAGGCAGGACAGACAACCGTAGGCTGGAGCACAGGAGCACGCTTCCAGACCGGTTGGTTGCTCCACTGCTGGCAAGGGGACCGGAGGTAAGGCTTCGAAGGTCAGAGATGAATCTGTGGGGGGCGGACAACGGCATGGAGGAGGAGAAAAAGTGCAACTCGTTGTTCTCGCCACGTAAAAGCAAGAAGAGCATGAACGCAGCGGCTGAGGCCCAGCGGGAGCCAGGAAAGCACAAGTCCCTCTGGAAGACTGTTTTTTCGGTGTATAAGAAGGACAAAAAGAGGAAGGAGGCTGTGATGGTGGCGGAAACTCTACCTACCGCAACTAACACAGAAAGCAAACGGAAAGTGTCAGGAATCAACAGAACATCAGGTGAGATGGATGGATGGATCTATAAATAAACTGTACCACATGAACATGGCTTTAAGGGTCTTTCCACATTGCAGACTTGTGTTTCCGGAAAAATCCAAGTTTCTCTGAAGACACAGATTTGTCCTGCCATGCTCTTCTAGAAAGATGTCCACTCAGAGCTCAGGTAATGTCAAAGTCCTCTCCACTCTCTCTGATCCTTAAGGTCACATTTAATATTATTCTGCATATTTTCAAGGGCAAAATGCAACCATTTCAATAGGAATCCATGGAACTGGAAATTTAGTAAAGGATATTTAGCTACGTGGTTTGAAAGTGACTTCTATGTGAGCTGTGCTTCATATGTTGCCACATTATTGACAATAGACATATTCAAAATTCTGCTGGCTTTAGAATTAAATGGAGAATTTTTGCTGTTGTGCCTTTAAAGGGATAGTTAACCCAAAAATGAAAATTGTGTCATCATTTACTCACCCTCATGTCGTTCCAAACCCGTAAGACCTTCGTTCATCTTTGGAACACAAATTAAGATATTTTTGATGAAATCCGAGAGCTTTGTGGTTCCGAGTGAGTCATGGTACTCTCGTGAATGGCGGCAGAGACTGACACTAAAGAGAAGAAATCGTTGAATAAAGTTATTTTTGTTTTCTTTACACACAAAAAGTATTCTTGTAGCTGATGTCACATGGACTATTTTAACGATGTCTTTACTACCTTTCTGGGCCTTAAATGTTTCAGTTGCGTTGCTGTCTATGCAGGGTCAGAAAGCTCTCGGATGCCATCAAAAATATCTTAATTTGTGTTCGGAAGATGAATGGTCTTATGGGTTTGGAACGACATGAGGGTGAGCAATTAATGACTGAATTTTCATTTTTGGGTGAACAATGCTTTTGAGACTTCTATGTAAGTGGCCTTTTCACATGTGATGCTTTGTATCAGAAGTTCAAGGACTTCAGAGTGAGTCATTTTTCCAGCTTTGTTCCAATAAAATTGTTTTTATCTAAAAGATGCCATGATTTCATAGTTCAATGAACTCCATTTTTCAAAAAAATCAAGGAAAGTTTGATTTCTCATAACACTCCTTTGCTTTTATCTTTGCCACTCATTTTCCTTTTGTATTGATTTTTGTCCTTTATGTTTTCTTATGGTCCTCTTCAGTCTTCAAATATTTTCAGTCTTACTGTATACAACAATATGACTCATTGCTTAGCATTTATCCGTGATTCCTTAGAGCTGTATAGCTGGACTAATGGAATCATTTAATGCTTTGTGAGTTTTATTATTGAACATTGGAGTTAATTTAATGTCTTTTTCTGGCTGTGCTCTTAGCTGTGGGAAGAACTGTCTGATATCAAGTCAGACCTTCTGAAAAAAACAATATACGAGGAGGTACATGAAGAGGATGAGGTAGCAAATATGGCACTGAATTGTTTTTCAGATTTTAGATCGTAAAAGCTGAGAGTGGCTTGTAAAGCAGTTTGCTGTGGTTAGTAGCACATAGACGTGTATTTTGTAATGGAGTTTGTGCTGTGGTTAGCACTGTTTAGCTGCTCTACATAAAATACACTACAGATTAATTCAGTTTCTGCCTTCTCTCTCCCGAGTCGCTTTATGTTCCTCATGCGCTGGCGTTCAAGAGGGCATATGCTGTTAAGGTAGCATCTCTTTATTTCACATGTTGAGCCTCTTTAACCCGAATCAGCAACACTCAGCATCTTGTTCCTCAATAGAAACACAGCGTTTTGCCAGAGCTGCCAACCAAGGCGGCCACCCCAGTGTCGTCATGTCCGTCAGAGGTGGTAGGTGTTTGGGTGGAGTTCCCAGACCCTTCCAGCATAAGTTTCTGTACCACGCTGTTTCAGAGAGCAGAAACGGAGGAGGAACTCAATGCCAAGCTGACACGCCGGGTGCAGAGAGCAGCACGCAGACAGGCCAAGCAGGAGGAGCTGCGCAGGCTGCACAGGGCACAGGTGTGTGTGACGTGTTTTAAAGCATGCTTGTTTATGTGCCTCTTAAACAAAGCGTATTTATTTTTATGTATGTCATCTCAGATTATCCAGCGTCAGTTGGAGCAGGTAGAGGTCAAGCAGAGGCAGCTGGAGGAGAAGGGTGTAGCTGTGGAGAAAGCACTCAGAGGCGAAGCAGGTACCTGTCTGTCACCATTTTGTCAAGTGGATGAGCCTCAGGAATCACAGTTTTATAGAAATTTTCAAATTGTTAATTAATTTGTCAATTTAAAAGTTCAGAACTGATTAAATTGGATTTAGCTATTCAAAACATTATTTTACTTCTAACATTATATTATGTATATATTATTTGAAACATTATATTATTTTATTTTACATAACTTTAATATTACTTGTATGTTGTTTCATGCAAAAATCCTGTTCTTAATCAGTTTTTGTCTGATCAATAATTAAACAATAAAGAAAAATAAATAATATTAAATATATAATTTTACCTTATATAATCAAATAAATTTGAATATCTAAATAATAATAAAAAAGTTGAAGGAGATATTAACCCTGCTAAAAAAGACCTGCTTAAACCACCCTAATCTGGTTTGGTGGTTTTAGCTGGTTTAAAATGGTCTAGCTGGTTCAAAACCATTATGGTCAAGCCGGTCTTCAACTGGTCTAGCTTATTAATTTACTAAATATTTTAACCATTCTTGCAATATATATGATGTACAATGAAATATCATCATCCCTCATTGTTCGTACGCATTATTTGTTTGTTTACAAAGTCTTACATTCATCAAAAATTGCTACTTTCACTGCATTAGCATATTTGCATTAAACACAGAGACGGAGCAGTGCAGGATATTCTGTTTTCTTTGATTTTTAATGGTCAGAATCCTCATGACGTGTCCTTCCTTATGATATAGACTTCTGGGAAGACTCTAGTACATCTAACCTTTTGGACGTACATCTGGGTGGTATGTACGACACATTTGACTTAGCGCTCATGCTAATGACACTAACAAATACGTTTACCGTCTTACAGGTTCATAATGTGTTGACAAATTAAACAGCCGTTTTAGTGGTGTAAAAACAGGCTTTCTGGCTTTTTTTCGTGCTGTGGACCCTGTCCTGTCTGCTTGCTGTTAGCTTTGTGTCTGAATTGAATCTAGATGTTAGTGGTAGCATTAGTTAGTTTGAATCATCTGGTGGCTGTGACTGTATGAGATGAAGTTTGAATAGCAGTACTATTGGAAATACAAATATAAATTTTAAGTCAGGGAAGATGGCATTTTTTAGAAGCTATTTTAACTTTTACTTTTGGCTAATCTCTCCGGTGGCCTACTTTCTGAGACCCATTTCAGCATCGCACCTCACATTCCTCCATTATTCCCATCCTTGCTTGGTTGCGTTCCTGAATTCCTGAAACCTTCCTCTCCCTCTCCCTCTTTTTTTCTGCCCGTCTCTGCGGTCTTAGTCGAGCCCTTTCTAGGTTCCCCTCGTAGAAGGCCTGTCTATCTCTGTCCCTGCTGTTCCTCAGAAGGTAACACCTCCCCAGTCTCACACCTCTAGTGCAGGTTGTGTAATAGCACTACATTCTAAAAACTTTTACTTTTCTCTCCTCTCTTCTGTTCTTTCCTCTGCCCTGCTGTACGCAGCCAAAGCTAAAGAGACAGAGCACGATCATTCACTTTATATCTGTACAGTCTTTTTTCTTTATGTAGTGCAAGAACCTCCACTTCACCAGCTAAGTACGTTATTCTGTCTTGTAATCTCGAATTTTGTTCTGTAACCTTTCGCAATGGAGTTGCATGGACATGGCACATTATTGATCTGCATGGCTGTCAGTACATCTAAAATGTCATATCCTGCCTTATTTGGGAATTGACACTGCGTATGTGTGTGCTGTTTTTTTTTTTGTCTGCTTGCACGTTTTGATAAATTTATATACACTACTTTTCAAAAGTTTGGGGTCGTTAAAATTTATTTATTTTTTTTTAAAGAAATTAACTTTTATTCAGCAAAGGATGCATTGAATTGATCAAAAGTGACAGTACAGACACAATACAATAAATGTTGTTCTTTTAAACTTTCTATTCATCAAAAATCTTGAAAAAAAATGTATCACTGTTTTCCTAAAAATATGAAGCAGCCCAACTGTTTTCAACATTGATAATAATAAGAAATGTTTCTTGAGCACCAAATCAGCAAATTAGAATGATTTCTGAAGGAGCATGTGACACTGAAAATAGGAGTTATGGCTGCTGAAAATTCAGCTTTGTATCACAGGAATAAATTACATTTTAAAATATATTAAAATAGAAAACATTTTTTTAACTTTAATAATATTTCACATTTTTAATGTATTTATTTGTCAAATAAATGCAGTCTTGGTGAGCATAGGAGACTCAAGAAGTTCAAAAACATTAAAAGGTCTTACTGACCCCAAACTTTTGAACAGTAGTGTAGTTTATAAGCAGGGTCCAAAAATAGCTTTTTAAAGTGTTTTTAAATTAATATTATAATAAATAAATAAAATACAAATATTTAATACATAAATGCAAAAAAAATGTATAATAGATTTTTTAATTTAAAGATTCTACTTATTCTTTATTTTATTGTATATATATATATGCCTTTAATTTCACATGCTTTACATTTCAAGCTATCATTCTTATGGTTTAACCATGTTATATTGAGAGACAAAAGCCAAAGCAAATTTTATTTGCATTTTATCACTTAAGTGTTTACTTGGACCCTGCTTATAAGCATATGCACATGATAGCGTGTCCATACAGTGTCCCATCCTTCTCTTCTCTCTCTCATAGGAATGGGAAAGAAAGATGACCCTAGTTTAATGCATCAGTGGTTTAAGCTGGTGCAGGAGAAGAATGCTCTCGTGCGCTATGAATCTGAGCTCATGATATTGTGAGTATCAACGGTTTGAATGTTTAATAGTCTCTGAACTGTGCGGACTGATCTGGCATTGTGTGACTGCATCAGGTATTACATAAGTGTTCTGCTTCTCGGTTTGGTTTAGTATTGTTTGCTATGTGCTCATCTATGTGGTTTGTCTTCAGTGCACGTGAACTGGAGCTGGAGGACAGGCAGAGTCGACTGCAGCAAGAGCTGAGAGAGCGCATGGCGGTGGACGGTTAGTACACGCAGAGGATATTAATAGTTCTACTTCCCCTTAATACTTTGTGGTTTTCTCTCGTAATGGCTCTTCAATTAATAACAGCTTCACAGCACCTCTTTCTCTCTTTCTCAGATGATCTGAAGGGGGAGGATGACCTGGCGGAGGAGAGGCGTATATTGAGTGAGATGCTGGATGCAGTGGAGCAGAGAGATGCGCTGGTGGCCTTGCTGGAGGAGCAGCGAGTGAGAGAAAAAGAGGAGGACAGTGACCTGGAGACCGTCATGCTTTCTAAGGGCTTCAGTCTGCACTGGGACTGACTCGCACATGCACGAATCACATCATACCGCTTTAAGGGCTACTCTGTGTCTATTTGCACAACCAAAATACACAGCTGCTGTTTTCATCCGTCCAAACCGGTCCCATCCACCTGCGCTCTGGGCTGTATGTGCAACTACATAGGTGTCTAAATAATAAATCCCGGGAATCAGCAAGAGATTGGCCCATAAGTGATTCCTCTGAGGTGCAAAATACAGGCCCTGATTAGAACGAATGGCAATGTCTTGCTGCCAAATAATGCTACTCTAAGACTGCTACGCTACTATGCAAAGGAACATCTTTTTGTTTGCTCTCTTTGTTGATAAAGTTAAGGTACATCTGTAGTTTTATCCAGATCCACCGTGTTTTGGCTTAACAGAAATGAATATAGAATGGCATATATAACCACATTGTCAATGTACAGTACAGACTGGTGCATGTAAACTTAGATGTACAAAATAAGGCTTCTTAATGTACGATTGGAATGTTTCTCTTTTTTTTTTGGACCTGATTTAGGGCAACAGTTTCTGTTGTTTAACCTGTATAAGCTAACCTCACACACAATTGTCCATTCTCAATATATTCCATTCATTTATTGGATGAAATGTCTTTTTCTTTTTTTTTTAATTATTCATAATATACAGTACTGGCACAGAATTTGTTTTACATTTTGTTGTTATATTTATTCTGTAAAACCTACATGCATTAAACAACCTTTGTTTTGAGAAAAATGTGAGGACTGTTACATTTTCATTTGGAGATTGACTATTTTATTTTTTGGTATGAAAACCATGAATATGGTACACTTCGGTGTCCTGTAACTTTTTTAATGCATTAGTAATAATGCTAATACTAACAAGTAAAAAAAACAAAATTATTATTAATTCAATTATTATTAAAAATTAAACTTGTTAATATGCCTGGTTTTATACACTTTTCACATAAATGATGTTTATTAAATGCTTATTTGCAGAAAATGCCAGAATTGCACAAAATCACTGTATTTAGACCCAAGTGTCTTAGTAACAGGGGTGTAAATATGTAATTACACAATATATGAAGAGTTTATTTCCAAAAGCAGATAACTCAGTTTTTTTTTTTAATTTTCAAAAATCATGTTTTTTATTGTTACCTTGTTTTCATTGTTTTGTGTTAGCTGTATTTTTTATTTAATCAAAATAACTCAACTGCAGATTAATTGGAATGCACAATGAAAAAACATGATTTTCTGTTTTTGCAAATGAACTCTTCATAAATACAAGGCACATACAAAAATTAGTTTGACATCTTTAAGGCTGTCAGTCAACATTTTCCAAAGGCTATACGCATTTTTTTTCACAGGCTTTTTGTTGAGATAAAATTCTCAGGGACTAAAAGTTCCTTTTGATCACTTACTTCTACATTCACTGGTTGAATGTTGTAAAAGAATCACGCTCGTGTGGGATTGTGTGTGGACTGGCGCCCCTGCTGGATCACGCCAGCGGTGTTTTCCTGTGGATTTACAGCAGTTCTCGCGCTGACCGTAAACGGGAGCGAAGCCACGCCTCTCCATCTTTCCTGCTACACTGTTTCCGTTCGTGGGAAAACTTACTGCCGTTCCCGTTTCTTCGAGCTCCGGAACTGCAAGGACTGTTTTTGTGGACTACCATGAAATCAAAAGTCTGCTTACCGATAGTTTATATGCGTTTTACGTCTATTGGTCACAGTTAAAACAGCCTTTACCTCTATATAAACAAACGCAAACGAAAGTGAGGAGATTTCCTCGGAAAGAAGAAGAAAGCAAGTCGGAAATCTTAAATTGTGCTTCCAATAAGGTAAGGCTTAAAGAACGTCAAAAGTGTTATTCTTGTCTATATTTTAATATTTACAGTTGTTTACGATGGAAATATGTGCTCTTAACTTGTTGTACTGTTCATGTCTATCAGCTGCTAGAAGGAAATACTTCCAGTTTTCTTTAATTAAGTGGTTATAAAGTACATTTTTGGCTGTTATAATGTGGTATTTAAACAAAAATAAACGTATATGGAAGTTTAAATGCGTCAAACTAGAGCAGTCTGTCATAGCAGGAAAATCTCTGCTACTTACGGAAACTTCTTGATATGAAAGATATGCGACTTACGCAGATAAACATACAGTAGATGAAGTAGATTAGGCGCTGTTCGTGTAAAAAGAGTGCATCTGTGTTCAAGGCCTACCGTTTAATTATACTAGGCTTTTTAAACTTTCCATCAGTTGTTCAGTGTGTATGTGTGTGTGTGTGTGTGTGTGTGTGTGTGTGTGTGTGTGTGTGTGTGTGTGATTAGCGCTGCACTGGAATGTGCAGAATTGGCGCATCTAAAAAGCGCTTCTCTGAAAGCAGCTGCTGCGTGTCTGCTGCAGACTCATGGAAACACTGAGCATATTTACACACATCATTTTCCTGTTAAGGTCTGTGTTTTGGTTAAGCCTTTAATCTGAAAAAACTCTACAGCTACTGGATTATTACTGTATATTTCAGCATGATCCGACCTGATTAAGTCAAATTAATACAGCTCTTTCATTCGAATTTAAAATATTAACTTAAAATAATTAAATCTTTGCATGACAATCAGGTTAATGTGTTTACATGGTGCATACAAAATCATAATATGACTTAATGTTTAATTTTTGTGTTCTTGTGTATATAGATACAGGGGCAGGGGTCATGGACAATAGTTGTTTTCATCTTTGGGTAATTTTTGAAGATAATGAATGTTGTATGTAATATTATACACACACGCACACATGTATATATACTCAAACTCTTCTTTCATTGTTTTATTTTGTTTAAATATTCTTCTTTTAATATTAATATTTACTATTAATTTTTTTTTAAAACAAATGAGGTTGGGGAGACTAAGGTCATATATGTCATATATTTGGAGAACTAGTCAGCATTTTATGTCTCTGTAAATTTGAAGATCTAGAAAAAATATAATTTTAAGAGATTTTTTTTTTTTTTTTTTCCCTGGATCTCAGTATTGGATCTCAGTATATCTCATTAATTACCACTCATCGCTCTGAAAATATGTTGTTGACTCAAGTATCTCTTCTTTACATACTTTACAGTATGCATATAAGTCTGGCCAAATCTCATCCACAGCCAAATAGTAGAGATAGCACATCCTATTTGTGACCCTGGACCATAAAACCAGTCATAAGGGTCAATTTATTGAATATCAAAAATTAAGTTTTGATATATTTACGTAGGAAATTTACAAAATATCTTCATGGAACATGATCTTTACTTAATATCTTAATGATTTTTGGCATAAAAGAAAAATCAATAATTTTGTCCCATACAATGTATTATTGGCTATTGCTACAAATATACCTGTGCTACTTATTACTGGTTTTGTGGTCCAGGGACACATTTTAATAACACTAGAGGGCAGTGCATCCCAAAATTCCTCGCACCTCCAAAGAGGTTACACAGTTAATGCAAAATAGTCTTATAAAAACAGAGAAAAGACGTCAAGTGTGAGCTAGAGCAGGTCAGAGTGCAGCCTCTTTTGAATAGCGATCAGAAAAAAGAGCTAATGACATAATTAAGGACTGAGACGGCACATGCCCTCAGGCTGTCATACACAGGAAGAGTACATCCTGTGCTGAATGTTTGCATCAAAGGGCATTTTTACAATAACTGAACCTTTTGTGTAGTTCTTGATCTAACCTTAAACTCCACACACGCAAAACAACATATGCACATCGGCTTGCTTTTTTTGTTGTTGTTGTCAGGTTTCGTATGCTCGAGAGGCAATTAATTCACCTGTTTTTAAAGCTAGAATCTCATTCACCAGAGGCCTTCTTTCTGTTTTGAAAATGCAATTTTCTGCATGGAAGGCATCTTTAATATTCATGCATGTGTAGGGAAGCTATTAGAAATGCCATTGCTTGAAACAGTTGGTCTTATGAAATTCCAGTTGTTATAAAAATATCAGACAGGCTTTTTCCTGTTTCTGCTGTTGCTTTATTCATGCTGCATACAGTCTTCAATTCAATGTGACTCGGGATAATATTACACGTTTTACTCTCTAGCATGGACGCGATGTGCGTTGACAGATATTTCAATGATACAAAAGCTCATTACTAATGTAAAAGGTACTGAGAGATCAGCTTTAAAGGCTTTTATGTGCGAATGAAGTGTGTGTAGTTACATTGCATAATAAAATATATCACAGACGTCTTTGCTGCATAATTATATAAATTTACATCAGAAGAACCATCATAAAACATTTTTTGGGGGTTTTGGGCAATATTAGCCCGAAAAGCATGTATATTTCCATGCATACATGGAAATAGTATGCATTAACAAAAACTGTAAAATGCTGTTTTTAACATGGTTTGGGACTTTAATTAATAATAATCTAGCATGCAGTATGTACTATTGCACAGTTGGTATGAAAATAGTGATTCAACCTGAGTATGAAAGGTAGAAGGATTAAATTTTAGACAAGTACTGAAAAAATATCTGAAGTAGAAACACTGAAATAGTATTTTCCTGTAAAACGTACTCCAATCATTTTTATTTATTACTTAATTTTTTTTTACAGTGTAGTTTATTATCTTTTCTTATACTTGTGACTTCACTTGTATTTTTATGCCATTTATTGACTGTAGCTTCTTTATGATTCTTAGAGAGAAAAGGCATATAGCAGATTAAAACAGCTTTTTGCTTGCTGGAGGATGAAATCAGCACTAATTTTGTTCCTTTTTTCCCAGTACGCAACTTCCATTTCCCTGGAAAGTGTTACAATGTGCTTTTTGCCAGCAAGTCAAGCAGCATTCCCTGGATGGGGAGTTAATGGTAGTGGATTTACATATAGGGCAGATTGTTCGAGAATACATCCCTCTTGAGTGCCCAAGAGTGTGGTTTACATGCAAGCCGACGCGTCCAGCTGAAAGAAATGGCCTCTTTGAAACCACAGTCATGTACTATGAGAAACATTCCTATAAAGACATGAAAAGCTTTTTGTCTCACAAGTTGTCGTACAGTATAAGTATAGTGCACAGAGAGAAGGTGTATCTGAGTGTGTGTGTGAAGCGCTGAGCAGATTGGCAGGCAGATGTTCATTATAGTGTTGTACGAGATGGCAGATTGTACTTCCTCAGAGTCTGTTTAATTAATACTCCTTAAACACACATCTGGGCAGCATTTACTACATACAGTGGAGTCCAAAAATCTGTGACCACTTCGAAGATCTGGGAATTTCGTTTAAAATTCAAACTTAGAAAAAATAAACTCCCAAGTTAAGTCATTTAAAAAAGCAAATTTATTCTATAAATTTAATGAGCAATATTAAAGATTCTGCATTGTTTCTGGACTAATATAATATAATATAATATAATATAATATAATATAATATAATATAATATAATCCAGTTTTGTTTACTTTTAGTCAACAAGGGCATGCTACATTGATCAAATATGACAGTAAAGACATTTATAATGTTATTAAAAAATTCTATTCCAAATAAATGCTGTTATTTTGGGAAAAAATCACGTTTCGACAACAATATTAAACAGCACAGCTGTTTTCAGCATTAATAATGTTAAGAAATGTTTCTTTAGCATCAAATCAGCATATTAGAATGATTTCTGAAGGATCATGTGAGTAATAATGCTTAAAATTCTGCTTTACATCACAGGAATAAACTGCATTTTAAAATACATTCAAACAGAAAACATTACTTTACATTGTAATAATATTTCACAGTATTAGTTTTTTTTTTTTTTTTTTTTTGGTGTATTTTTGATCAAATAAATGGAGCCTTGGTGAGCATAAGAGACTTTCAAAAACATTAAAATCCTATGGCCCCAAAATTTCTAATTATAATAATTATATAACTATAATAAAACATTTTTAGCACTTCTCAAACTAGTGCATGTGTGATTTTTGAATGCTTACTGAATAGACATCTCTTGAAGAATTTTCAAAAAGTTCTCCAGATATAGCACTTCTCTGGCATGATTTACATAATGTCTCAGCACCAATACATGCCCATACTCAAGAGATTTAAGAAATTGTACTAAAAATACACATTCAAAAAGGCTTTGGTTACCATTAAGAGGAAACAATGAACTTTAAGAACACATCTGTTACTTTCTCTGTCATTTTCCTTCTCTCTCTCTCTCTCTCTCTCTCCATCAGATAGCTTGCAATCCTCTCTGTCCTCTCTTCACTATGTATAATAAATGAGTGCTGTTCCTGTGGATGCATTAAGTACCTGTGAACAGATATTCTGCACTGCTTCTCCTGTTATGCTCTATTCAGGCACCCAGACAGAAGCCACGTGAGACGCACAAGACATAAAATATTCCAGAAGAGTATCCCAGGAGTGTTACGTATGCCGCTATTCGGGCCTGACACTCGATGTATAGTACTACATGTGCTGTTTCCGCAAGATGCGGAGAACAGAATCAGGAGTTTAATTTTAGCAAATAGTTTGCCCAAAGCATGTTGTAGTGTATTTGTTTTGCAATACCCCTGAGGGCCAAATTATGTACTCATAAGGACATTTCCATTCAAACTATTCAACTTTTATGTTTTTGAAAAAAATAAAAATAAGTAAAAATTACTATTTGGGAACAGCACAGTATAGCTATCTTTGAGTCATGATGACAAAAGTCATTTCTGGTTGTATAAATTAACATTAGTTAATCTATAATGAATGAACATGAATTAACAATGAACTATGGTTTATTTAGAAATTAACTAAATATTTCATTAAATTATTATTTAATTATTAAACTCATTATTAAATACTTATAAAATGTTGCTCATTGTTAGTTCAAGATAATGCATTAACTAATTACAGCAAAAACAGTTATTAACCTTATTACAGATTATTGTTTTTATTGTTTTTAAAATTGAGTTAAATAAAAAATAATTTAGCATAAATACTTCTCAGTGATTTTAAATGTTTGATCATAGTGTATGATAAAAGTCTATTTGACTTGTGAGTAAAATCCTTCAGTGCCAATATAGGCAAATTAAAAACTGAGGAACAATATACAATTATGGGAGGTCCTCAGAAGTATAGGTGTATAAATTTGCTGCCTGTGCATGCAGCTGTGGAAAAGTATTGTCCACCCTTGCAGCAAAATAAACACTGTTCAGTTAATAAATCCTGTCTAATGAGTTTCCTGAGAACATCAGATCTCACAAAGCCACCGCAGGGTAAAATATACAGCAGCACCATATTAACGCACACACACACACACACACACACACTGAGTTACACAAGATCACAATGCCATTTAATTAGAGTGGAAAGAGCACTGGAGGGAAAGAATTATTACTAAAAAATCAAAAAAACAGTCACAGGAGGATCTCTACAGAAATATCCCCCAAACACACATATGCATGTTTAGTTACATAAATAGAGACATACAATGATTTTTATTGCTTTTATATTAACCAAATTATAATGCTTCAGGCTAAGCCTAAAAGAAACCTTTTTTGCATTTTAGAATAAAATTAAATATTCATTATTCATTTCCAAACTATACCCGGCGGTATAGATTTCACAAAATTTGTATAAATCTTGTTGTTATTAAAAACACAGCGGTGAGGTATAGATGTACAATCTGTTCTGTTTGTTATACTGTTGCGTACTAGGGTGTCAATCATTCAGCTGATGCAACATTGAAAATATGTCTTCCCAGAACATTCTAGTGGTAGGGAAGTCTGGAAACATGGATTATGTAAATTAAATGTGACATAGTACCCTGAGACAGTACAATCTGTTGAAAGAACTGTACTGTATGTGCTTAAATTAGACCCAGTATCAGTCTGTTTTTCAAGCTGTCTCATCCACGCTTCACTGCAGCTCACATTAGAGGTCAGTAAGCATCCTAGCCAGTGGTTAAATCAGGATCACTAGCAACAAAAAGTACTCTTATTGAATGTGACATTGGTTTGATAAATTGAAATGAAAGATTTAAACTCCACAAAGCGGAAGGTGATTTATTAATTTGATGCTGTTTTTAGGGTAGTTTCTATGGCATTGCTAAGCAGTTGCTTTTGAGAGGTTGTTGGTAGCTGGTTGATTAGTTAAAAAAAAAAAAGTGAATAAATAACTGCGTGTACAGAATTTTTGTTATTTATCTGCCTATCTTAAAATATCACCAGCACAGACCAAATTCTGACCCAGTATGAAAGCAAATGCATGTTTTTTGTCTGGAGTGTGTTTTAACGTGTAAATATGTTGAAAGATCATGAAGAGCACCATCCACACAACACCAAAAAACAACAACAAATCAGATGCACTCTTTACACTTATGTGGCATGGCAACAGAGAAATGACCTGGAAACATTGGCACTGCACAATCTCTCTGCAAAATCGCTCTGATTAAGCGAGACGGCTTGTACACACAGACAATATCGCAGGGATAAGACATATATGTGCTAGGATTTGATTTATTCCCTCAATCAGCTTTCATTTTCCCACTTGGCTACTGATACTTTTAAAGGTACATGGGAAGGTAGATAACGCATCCATTGACCTGCAAACAGATTGGCCGGAGTGCAGGAGGAGGAGCCAAAGAGAGAGAGAGAGGGATGAACGAATGAAGGTAGGAGGATGCAGAGAGAGGGACGGAGCACTAGTTGGGATGGGAAGAGCCGGGAGAGGAGATCTCTAATAATAGCACTGCAGGGAAGCAAGAGCGTGCGGAGAAAAAAGTGGTACATGCAGCAAAGCGAATCATGCCGACGCAGAGCAATGAAAGAGTGCGATGGAGCAAGAGCGGGGAAAGTTGAAAGCACATGCTCTGCTTTCCTGCATGCACAATAGGAACAGCGTAAAGGGAGAAAAGACAAATAGGAAGCACCAGGAGAAAGGTGTTCTCAATGCAAAGGAATTACGACCTCGAGAAAACCCTCTCATTAGACATCTGTGACCTCTAAAGTTCTTGTGTTTTTGTGAGCACGGCTGTTTAAGTTAAATCCTTTCAAATGGCAACTTTGGACACGTGTTAAGTTGCAGCGTGTGTGAGTGTGTATGTGAAACATGCCCTCCGCTCGGCCTTCATCCGATAATGCAGAGCTGTGAGAGCCACGAATCCGAGGTCCAGCGGAGCCCCTCATTGGACAGCGCAGAGTCAGAATTCACCCGGGCGGCCCGTCGGGGTCACCGCCTGGCCGTGGGGGCCTTCTATGGCTCCCGGGGGTCAAATGTCAAAGATCAAACGGCACAGAGTGACGGTGCCGTGGTCGCCGTCCCGCCTGGAGGGAAGCCTCAGGATAAGCGCGTGTCTGCCGGTGGGAAGTATGTTGTGTTTTACCTGGACTTGTCGTTTGTGTTACTCCTAGAGTTCGAGAAGCTGAAGATGGCTCGTGGATGCCTGTGTTGTGTCAAATACATGATGTTCCTCTTCAACCTGCTGTTCTGGGTGAGTATCACAGTACAGCATGAATTATCCACACTTACTTGTTGTCAAAATGCCTTCTTTGACAAAGTTTAATGCTCAGAGACTGCTGTAAGTAAGCTGTTTGTACAATGATTTCCCCAAAAAGTGAGCATGGTGTCTCTGTGGGGATTTGAAAACAATGCGTTGTTTGTTTGAATGATTTAACAATGTTTGTTTCTGGCTCAGCCATGTGAGTTTGGGGCAGATCATCAGTGATGTTCACTAAGGCGAGCATCACTATTATAATTGCTCATATGTGGGGTTGGAGAATTGTGTGAATCCATAATCCTAAATAGCAACTCTAAAGAATTAAAGGAATAGTTCACCCAAAAATGAAAATTTGCTTAAAATTTACTCACCCACTGGCCATCCAAGATGTAGATGATTTTGTTTCTGTATCAGAAAAGATTTAGACAAATGTAGAACATTTACATCTCGTGTTCACCAGCTTATCCTCTGCAGTGAATGGGTGCCGTCAGAATGAGAGTCCAAACAGTTGATAAAAACATCACAATAATCCACAAGTAATCCACACAACTCCAGTCCATCAGTTAATATCTTGTGAAGTGAAAAGCTATGTGTTTGTAAGAAACAAATCCATCATTAAGATGTTTTAACTTTTAACCACTAACATAATCCATTGTTCTTTTTCCAGTTAAAATGTTCTGATCAGAATCAAGAGAGAAATATGCACAGATCAAGCACTGTTTATAAGCGAAAAAAGGTCAAAACAGCTCTAAACAAATATGTTGGTGGGTTTTGAAGTGAGAGGACAAAACAGGAAGGATTACTTGTGGATTATTGTGATGATTTTTTTTTTAAATTTGGACTCTCATTTTGATGGCACCCATTCACTACAGAGGATCCACTGGTAAGTAAGTGATGTAATGATAAATTTCTTCATTGAAATCTGTTTCAATGAAGAAACAAATTCATCTAAATCTTGGATGGCCTGAAAGTGTTTACATTTTGGCAAAATTTTCATTTTTCAGAGAACTTTTTATTTTAACAGTTGGATTTTCATGTGAATGATTGTCAGATCCATGCAGTATGAGATAATAAGATACTTGGTGTTTGTGTTTTCTGCATATACTATGTGTTTATTTTCCCATGTTGGACGCAGCAGGGTCCCACAATAATGAAATTATCAGATAAAATAAAAATAGCAGTTTAGCCTACAAAAAAATCATAGATATTTTTTAAATCCCAAGTCATGGAAATTGCTAGAGAAATATTTTTCTAGGATTGTTCAGCTGTAAAATACATCAGTGGCTAGAAACTGGTAGTTGTGAATGCAGTCTGTATTAAACGGTTTCTAAAGATGCCTATAAATCATAAACAACTGAAAACACATGCATGGAAATGTATGCCTCAAAATGTGTAGGATATTCCAGTTACACTTTCTATCTTTAATTTTGAAATATATAAATTATACATTCAAAATCCACTTAACTCAGAAATCAGTCTAAATGGGTATGACGCTCCTGGTAATAACTGTAGTATTTTGGTGAAAACTGATACCACAGTCAATGTTTGTGAACATGTCACGCATGTGTGTGCTGCAGTGAGAGGCAAGAAGTAGGTTAATCACGAGGTGTTAAATGCTCTTAGATCAAAGGCAGTAATACATATTCATCTGAACTAGAGCACTCAAACAAATCCCCCTGCCTTTTTCAATCTAACATCTCTTATAGGCCTCCAGTTTAACTTTCAGTCATCTGTGTCTATGTTGTTGTTGTTGTTGTGTATCTGCAACAGGAAGTCTGTGTGTCAGAGTTGTGAGATTTCCCTCGTTTGATCTGTTGTGTGTGTTATTGTTTGTTTGATTCTGAGCCAGTTTAATGACGGAAGCACCAAATCGCAAGCAGGAAACTTGAGAAAAAACTCCCGACTGATCTAAAATCTCCCACTGCACACACACCCACATATATACCCATATAATGATGGAAAAGGGAACATAAAAGAATAAGGAAATTATGTGAAGATTGCAAATGCCTGAAGATTTTACACTGTACACAGCGGGGCGGAGAGGGAATAAAAGAAGGATGGAGGAGTGAGATAGAAAGAAAGATAAAAGTAATTTGAAAGCTTTATATAGAATTACCTTGAGATGGAATGGTTGTCAAAGCGGTAGTGTAGTTTTCTTTTGCTTCACTGGAATTTAATTTCAGAGTTCTATTTTACATTGAAGAGAAATTACATTTCTGTTTTAAATTACAAGGTTTACAGAGGCATTCAATAAAGTCTTTTCAGAACATAATACAAAAACCCTTGATCTCGCTGCTTATGTGAGAGACACTTGATGTATTGTGTGCATTTTTATTATATTTTTATATGGAATGTAAATGGGGAGGTAATGATGTTTCTGAATGGAGTTGAGGAGGTGTTTTAGGTCGCTGGTAATCTATATTTCATGTGCTTGACATTACTGAGCATGATGGCTCTCAGCTCCATGTTTAATACATGAGTCAGAAAGTTAAGTCCAGACTCACTTCACTCTGCACAAGGTCACAAACACACAGTGCTCTCATTAGTGGGTGTGAGGTCAGTTTTGCATGTGGGTTCTGTTAATAACATGAACTTTTCTAGCTCTTCTGGTATGTTATTTCTAATAATTATTCATCGATGCTGCCTACATTTAGTAAAAAGTTCTTTCTTTTGTTTTGCTTTTTTCCTGTCCTTTTTCCGTTTTTCATTTTTTTTCTGTCGTTTTCCTTTCATTTCTTATCCTGTTCCTTTCCTTCTCATTTCATTTTCTTTCCATTCTACTTTTCCTGCCCTTTAGTATTACGCTCATTTCTTTCATTTCCATTTTAATTTTCCTGTCATTTTCTATTGATTTATTTTGTTCCTTTCCTTTTTAATTTTCTTTGTTATCCTTATTCCTGTACTGTCTTTTTCCATTTCCTTTCTTTCATTTCTCCATTATCCTTTTATTTCCTTTTTCATGTTTTTTTCTATTCCTTTCTTTTCTGTGAATTCCTTTTCTATCGCTTTTCTTGTCCTTTGTCCTTTCATATTTCCTTGTTTCCATCTTTTTAATTACTTTTCTTTTCCCTGTAATTTTCTATCCATTTCCTTTCTCATTTCCTGTGCTATCCCTTTTCCTGTTATTCCTGCCTGTCATCCTTTTCTTTTCTGTGTCCTTATTCCTTTTCCGCCCATTTTCTTCCCTGTCTTTTTTAGATAATTTCTTCTCTTTCTTTTACTTCTTTTCATACCCCATTCTTGTTGTTTGTTTCCATGTGTTTACATTCAATATCTTTTCTTTCCTGGGCCGGTTCCATTTTGTCTTTTCTTTTCCTTTTTCCCATGTTTTGTCTTTTCCTGCTCTGTTCTTTTTCCTTTCCTTTCCTTTCCTTTCCTTTCCTTTCCT